>JACEIK010011411.1:0-31479 GCA_018107945.1 Datura stramonium | reverse complement strand
CTAGCCAGGCACCAGATATGCCTCGGCCCACCAGTTAGTAGTCCAGGTCCTTCTAGGGCACCAGGTGCCAGTCATACCCCCCAAGGCGGGGCGTGACATAAGCTATCAACTTAGTATTCAGTTTAGGTATTCTAGTGGGATCAGGACTTAGCACCAAGCGGACCGGGGTTCCAGTGCACCTATGTTCCCAGAACTACATTGCCAGTGTAGGTTATACTATTTATTGGCCTGATTGGCCCCAGACTTTTGTGATCATCCAGTTCATGCCTCTATACCCTGGCAAGGTATATTGGGTCCTACCGGTGGGGTGTATACATCGGACTCCACGTTTAGCTCACGTGGTTACATGTCAGTTATAAACTCTCCCACTAGTCAGTTCAGTCCAGTTTCAATTCAGTTCAAATCAGTATTCTTGACTTTGAACATGCTTTGACCATCAGATAGGGTCTTTTAGACCACTTCAGTAGTGCAGTTATTCAGTTCAGTAGCTTTAGTTGGTCCTTGCATGCCTGTTTAGTTCAACAGTTTATTTTATTTATCCCATGGTGTTGTGTTTCTCTTACTTACTCAGTACATTCAAAGTACTGACACATACTTTTATGCTGTATCGTTTCATGATACAACCACAGATTCTAAGACCTAGTGTCGTTAGCCGACTTTGATCAGATCTTCCTCTCTCAGCAGCAGAAGTATGAGTCCTCATTTTTTGAGGACATTATTTCATTATCTTAGTTATGTTTATTACATTTAGTTGGACTTAGAGTTAGCTGGGGGCTTGTTCTAGGTACTCATAAGTTAGATGACTTTCAGACATAGACTTTTTTCAGACTATTAGTGTAGCTCAAACTATTTTGATGTTTATGATTCAGTTTGAAACTCTCTCATAAATGCTTTATGTTATTATTTCAAGTTTCCATTATATGTATTTATATTACTCAAAATACCAATGTATGATAGTCTACGGGTTGACTTGGGGTTACTCGTGACTGCAAGTACCGTGTCCCGTCCATGGTGTAGACTCGAGGTGTGACAAACTTGGTATCAGAGCACTAGGTTTAGAGTATCTTCAAAATGTCTGAAAGCTGTATCGAGTAGAGTCCTTTCAATGGGTGTGAAGCGCGCCACACTTATGACAAGGAGGCTACGAGATGTTATTAGGAAAACTCTCTTTTGTTCATACTTTTTATCATGCGTTAAAGTTCAATCCCAGAAGCATCCTTCTAACTCGTTCTATATTTTGTTTCAATGAATTATGCCTTCTAGACGCGGTAACAAAAGAAGGGGCGGCAACGCTAACAGACCTACCCCACCAGCCCCAATAGACCCTCAGGATGGCACAGTGTCCACCGCAGAGTTTAGGGCAGCTATTCAGCTGCTCGCTCAAACAGTCACCAATCAGGTGACCCAACAGGTGGTTCTGGTTAACACAAGCGTGTCTGCAGCAACTGCTAGGGTGCAAGACTTCACCCAAATGAACCCCCTATCATTTTAGGGATCCAAGGTGGCGGAGGACCCCCAAGAGTTCATGGATGAGATCTAAAAGATTACCCGCATTATGGGTGTCAGCTTCTATGAGAGTGCTTATCTGGCTGCCTACCAACTAAAAGGGGTAGCCCAGGTCTGGTATGAACAGTGTAAATAGGGGTAGCTAGTGGGAGCAGGACTGGTGGAGTGGGAGGAGTTCAACAAAGCCTTCTTGGATAGATTTTTCCCTCGAGAGCTAAGGGAGGAAAAAGTGGCTGAGGTTATGAACTTGAGACAAGGCAACAGGACTGTAGAAGAATACACATTGGAGTTTACCAGGCTTCCTAAGTACGCTCCAGAGATGGTAGCTGATCCAAGGGCTCGCATGTTGAAGTTTGTGAATAGAGTATCGAACCTGGTCCTCAAGGAGTGCAGGACAGCAATGCTGATTAGGGATATGGACCTCTCCAGCCTAATTGTCTATGCCCAACAGATTGAGGAAAAAAAGCTGAAGGACATGGAGCAAAAGAATAAGCGGGTAAGGACTGACCAGTTAGATTACGGCCATTAGAGGTCTGGCGGTAGTAGCCACCCATGACAGCAGGAGCAACAGCAGTAGAGAGCCCCAACACCCAGCTCAGCCAGTGGACCAACCTTTTGATCCTACCAGGATTATAGGGGTGGAGCATCTGGCTCTCAGTTGAAAGTTACAGTGTTAGTAATAGATATCTAGCTTGCCCTAAGTGTGACAAGAACCACCCAGGAGAATGTCTTTAGGGTCGAGAGGGCTGTTTTGGTTGTGGACAGCTTGATCATCGACTTAAAGATTGCTCGTTAGCAGGACAGGAGAGAGCACAATCCACCATAGCATCACCTCCAGTAGGCCGACCAACTCAGCAGGACAACACATCAGGTATGGATGGCGGTTAGCGCCAAAACCATTTTTGTGCATTGTCTTTCTGTGAGGATCAGAAGAGCTCACTCGACGTAGTCACATGTATGTTACGCCTCTTTCATCTAGATGTGTATTCCCTCCTAGATCCATGAGCCACCCTTTCATTTTTTACTCCCTACGTAGAAGAACAGTTCAGTATCAGTCCAGAGGTCCTCTCAGAACCATTCTCAGTCTCCACCCCTATTGACGAGTCAGTTAGAGCCAGCCAGGTGTATAGAAACTGTCCAGTCTCAATCTTGAATAAAGTCATTCCAGCTGATCTCGTAGAGTTAGACATGGTCAATTTTGACCTTATCCTCGGCATGGATTATCTACACTCTGATTATGCCTTAGTTGACTGCAAAACTAGAATTGTCAAGTTTCAGTTTCCAAATGAACCAGTGTTAGAATGGATGTGCAGTAGTTCAGCGCCTAAGGGTCAGTTTATTTCCTACCTTAAGGCCTAAAAGCTCATTTCCAAGGGATGAATTTATCATCTAGTTCGGGTCAAGGATTCCAACTCTTAGACACCAACTATCCAGTCAGTTCCGGTGGTTAGCGAGTTCCCAGATGTATTTCCCGAGGATCTCCCCAGAGTCCCCCCTGAACGGGAAATAGACTTCGGAATAGACCTTCTCCTAGATACTCAGCCCATCTCCATCCCTCCTTACAAATTGGCTCTAGCTGAGCTTAAGGATTTGAACGAGCAACTAAAAGATCTTATTGACAAGGGTTTTATTAGACCCAACATCTCTCCCTGGGGTGCTCCAGTACTATTTGTGCGTAAAAAAGATGGTACCCTTAAAATGTGCATAGATTACCGTCAGCTGAACAAAGTCACAGTCAAGAACATGTATCCCCTACCCAGAATTGATGACCTGTTTGACCAACTTCAGGGAGCCAGTTTTTTCTCAAAAATCGATCTCAGGTCGGGGTATCATCAGTTAAGGGTTAGAGAGTGTGACATATCGAAAACAACATTCAGAACTTGGTATGGTCACTATGAGTTTGTGGTTATGTCCTTTGGGCTAATAAACGCCCCCGAAGCCTTCATGGACTTGATGAATAGAGTCTTCAAGAAGTATGTAGATATGTTCGTCATTGTATTTATCGATGACATTCTGGTATAGTCCAGAAATGTGGAAGAGCATGCTAATCACCTGAGAATAGTGCTTCAGACGCTCAGAGACTGCCAACTGTTCGCCAAGTTCAGCAAGTGTGAATTTTTGTTGAAGTCCATGACTTTCCTAGGTCACGTGGTCTCGGGCAAAGGTATTCAGGTTGATCCTCAAAAGATAGAAGCAGTGAAAGATTGGCCCAAACCTACCTCTCTGACTAAAATAAGGAGTTTCCTGGGCTTAGCTGGTTATTACTAACGGTTTGTGGAAGGCTTCTCCTTTATAACATCTCCTCTAACTATGTTAACTCAGAAGAAAGTCAAATTCCAGTGGTCGGATGTGTATGAGAAGAGTTTCTAGGAGTTGAAGACTCGACTTACTATCGCTCTAGTTTTGACCTTGCCAGAAGGAACAAAGGGGTTGGTTGTTTATTGTGACACTTCCAGAGTTTGATTCGGTTGCATTCTGATGCAGTGGGGCAAAGTGATGTCCTACGCTTCCAGACAGCTTAAGGTTCATGAGAAGAAATATCTAACCAATGACTTAGAGTTAGCAGTGGTGGTGTTTGTGCTGAAAATATGGAGACATTACCTGTACGGGACTCACTTGGATGTGTTCACATATCACAAGAGCCTTCAATATGTGTTCCGTCAGAAAGACCTAAATCTTTGGCAGAGAAGGTGGTTAGAGCTACTGAAAGACTACGACATGAGTGTGCTGTATCACCCGGGAAAAGCCAATGTGGTGGCTGATGCACTATGCAGGTTGTCTATGGGGAGCGTAGCTCATGTTGAAGAGGGCAAGAAAGAAATGGTAAAGGATATTCACAGGCTAGCTCGTTTGGGAGTACAATTGGTGGATTCAGTAGAAGGTGGAGTGGTGATGCAAAGTGGGTCAGATTCTTCCTTGGTAGTTGAAGTGAAGTCCAGACAGGACGAATATCCCATCCTACTCAAGCTTAAGGAAGCAGTTCTCAGAAAAGAAATAGAAGCTTTCTCCAAAGGGGGAGATGATGTGCTCCATTACCAGGGTAGGTTATGTGTACCAGATATCGGCGAGTTGAGACAATAGATATTGGTTGAAGTGCACAGTTCCAAATATTCCATTCACCCTGGTGCTACCAAGATGTACCGTGATCTACGGAATATTTATCGGTGGAATGACATGAAAAGAGATATTACTGAATTTGTAGCCAAGTACCTGAACTGCCAACAAGTTAAAGTAGAACACCAGAGATCAGGAGGTATGACTCAAGATATCAGTATACCTACATGGAAGTGGGAAGAAGTAAATATGGACTTCATTATGGGTCTACCTAAAACTCATCGGCAACATGACTCAATCTGGGTAATAGTGGATTAGATGACTAAGTCAGTTCACTTCCTCCTAGTTAAAATCGCAGACTTAGCTGAGGACTATGCGAGACTTTATATCTGAGAGTTAGTCAGACTTCATGGGGTACCCTTATCTATTATCACAGACAGAGGTACCTAATTGACCTCTCATTTCTGGAGGTCGTTTAAGAGGGGACTTAGTACCCAGGTCAAACTCAGCATAACTTTTCACCCACAGAAAGATGGGCAAGATGAGCATACCATTTAGAACCTAGAAGATATGTTGAGAGCGTGCGAGATTGATTTTAAGGGCAATTAGGATGACCATTTGCCTCTTATTGAGTTTGCGTACAACAACAACTACCACTCTAGCATTCAGATGGCCTTGTTTGAGGCATTATATGGTAGAAGGTGTAGATCTCCTATAGGGTGATTTGATGTTGGTGAAGCTACATTAATAGGGCCATACTCAGTTCACAAGGCAATGCAGAAAGTTCAACTCATCCGAGAAAGATTGAAAACAACTCAGAGCCATCGGAAATCTTATGCCAACGTGAGGAGAAGAGAGTTTGAGTTTGCAGTTGATGACTGGGTTTATTTGAAAATTTCGCCCATGAAGGGGGTGATGAGATTTGGGAAGAAAGGAAAACTAAGTCCCAGGTATGTTGGACCCTATAGAATTTTGAGGCGTATTGGCAATGTAGCCTATGAGCTAGAATTACCTTCATAATTAGCAGCTGTGCACCAAGTATTCCATGTGTCTTTATTGAAGAAGTGCATTGGTGATCCAACTTCAGTTGTTCCATTAGAAAGTGTGGGGGTGAAAGATAGTCTCTCTTATGAAGAAGTCCCAGTCCAGATTTTTGACCGTCAGGTTCATAAGTTGAGGAACAACAAAGTAGCTTTAGTCAAAGTCTTGTGGAGGAATTAGCTGGTTGAGGGAGCTACGTGGGAGGCCGAAGAAGATATGATGGCCAGATACCCACACTTATTCTCTTCCGGCTCAGTTTCATTTTAAGGTACCAATTTCCTCCCTAAAACTCTATTCGTGTGTTCCAGTTTCTTTCATGTGATTGATCATGAGTATGATAAGTGAATTCAGTTCAGACTTGTAGTCCAGTTCAGAGGTAGTCATTCCGTTAGTTTTTAGCCTTTACAGTCAGTATTTGAACATAGTGAATGCAATTCTCTTCTTTTCTATGTGTTTCCAATATTTAAGGATGAATGTTCCCAAGGGGGAGATACTGTAATTCCTCGAAAACTCATAAACCAGGCACGAGATTGAAATGGATAAAACAGGAATTTTTGCACCAGGTCACAGAATGAGTCGTTCTATGACCCGTGGGGTGTGACCACAAGTTGTTAAGTGACTCGTGGTGAGGACTGGAAGCTTATTTGGAAAATTAGATTTTGGGTGACCATGGGTGAGACCACGAGTCATGGTCAGCACCCACGAGTCGTGATATGACCAGTGGCTAGGAATAATTGAAGACTAGGAAGAAATTGGTAGTGTACTCCACGATTACTCACCATGAGTCGTGGTAAGTCACCACAATTCGTGGGATGAGTCGTGGTCAGGGACTTACCAAAATGGGTGAACTTGGACAGTGCACTCAACGAGTGCTCACCACGACTCGTTAAGGATCACCACGAGTCGTGGTGTTGTCTGTGGCTTAGAATAGATGGGAGAGTAGGAATTTTTGGCAGTATACTCAACGAGTGTGACCACGAGTCTTGGTCACTGACCACGACCCATTAGGTCATCCGTGAGGACTGACGACCAGTTTTTCCCTGCGATTCTCCAAGGGTCATTTAGTAACTTTCTATCCTTCTAAACTTTAAACTATGTCATTTTAGTCATAAATTCAGACTTATTAGTGGGGGTAAATGGTTCCTTTCCTCATTCCCCACTCAAACCTTCAAGAAGCAGAATGTAGAATTTTCTCTCAGAGTATTTAAGAGCAAGAACTAGGGCAAACCTTTCCTTCTCGATTCTCAAGGAAATTCATAGGATTTCTTCATCAGGTATGTGGGAATTCAACAAGGGGATTGTTCTTCCCTTGTGTCCCCTAAAACTCTTCCTCAGTTCACTATCAGTTCTAGCCCTGAATTTTCTATTGTGAAGATATTTCTATCAGACCTTGTTTAATTCTTGAGGAATATTCTACGATAATTTTTTGATGTTTTACACCAATTTGTAATTAGAATGATGTCAGTTCCATTGAATGTGAATGTTTTCCCTAACTCTTGAAAACAGAAACTAGAATCCTGTATAAGTATTAAATTCTTGAAATTTCTTGAATCTTTCATAGTTAGGGGTTTCTATAATAGTTGTATGTGTTAGAAACTCAGTCAAATATATGTTGGAAAATTTTAGTCAGAAAGTATATATACTGAGAAATGTCAGCCTAGTCTCAGTTAGATTTTTTAGCAATGTCCGGGTTGAGCAGAATAATGTCAATTGACCAGTTTGACTACAGAAATTCTCGAGGTGTCAGTATCACCTCCCAATTATCAGAATCAGATCCAGAACTTAGTGTATAGGTCCACCAGGAAGTCATGACACTTAGACAGATAGATCTGACTAGCCCTAGGACCTTAGTCAGATTACAGTTTGTTCTTAGACAATTATGATGCTTCTAGGTAAGCAGCTCTGACAGTCTAGAACCCAGTTTTAGAATCTGGTTCGATAAGATTCTTAGGGTACCTTCAGTTATATATCCCTGACTAGTCTTGGACCCCAGTTTTGAGCTATCAGCTTAGTATTCAGCTTAGGTATTCCAGCGGGAGTAGGACTTAGCACCGAGCCGACCGGGGTTCCAGCGCACCCAGGTTCCTAGAACTACATTGCCCATGTAGGTTATATATTTATTGGCTTTATTGGCCCCATAATTTTGTGATCACCCAGTTCATGCCTCTATACCTTGGCAAGATATATTGGGTCCTATCGGTGGGGCGTATACATAGGACTCCACGTTTAGCTCACGTGGTTACATGTCGGTTATAGACTCACCCACTAGTTAGTTCAGTCCAGTTTCAGTTTCAGTTCAGATCAGTATTCCAGACATAGAACATGCTTTGACCATCAGACAGGGTATTTTAGACCACTTCAGTAGTGCAACTATTCAATTCAGTAGCTTTAGTTGGTCATTGCATGTATGTTCAGTTCAACATTTTATTTTATTTATCCCATGATGTTGTGTTTCTCTCACTTACTCAGTACATTCAAAGTACCGATGCATACTTTTATGCTATATCATTTCATGATACAACCTCATGTTGTCAGACCCAATGCCGTTCGCCAACTTTGATCAGATCTCGCTCTCTCAGCAGTAAAAGTGTGAGTCCCCATTTTTCGAGGACATTATTTCATTATCTATGTTATGTTTATTACATTTAGTTGGAATTAGAGTGAGCTGGGGGTTTGTCCTAGCAACTCATCAGTTAGATGGCTTTCAGACATAGACTTGGTTTCTTTAGACTATTAATATAGCTCATACTATTTTTATTTTTATGATTTAGTTTTAAACTCTCTCTTAAATGCTTTATGTTATTATTTTAAGCTTCCACTGTATGTATTTTTATTACCCAGAATACTAGTATATGATAGACCAGGGGTTGACTTGGGGTTACTCGTGACTCCAAGTATCATGTCCCGTCCAGGGTGTAGACTCGGGGCGTGACAAAAGGTCTACCTCTTCTTCCTCAATGTCAGCATCACTCAAAAACTGAGTTAGGAGACTGTTATAACAATACTTCCGCCTGCAGTATCCCTCGATCTCCTCATTCTAAGCACTGCACCAAAATTAATCGGTAGCCCTTTCATCAGCATGCATACCAACACAACCCGCTCTCTAGTGATGTTTGTTATGTGTGTCCCAGGGAGATGTACAAAAAAAACAACCTTTACCCACACTTTCACCTCCTTATTCAATTAGGAGAATGGAAGTGTAGAGTGAGTGCCATTATGGTCCCTTTCCCAATGGGCGGATGAGTGCTCACCATAAAGAGTATGGTGAATGTCGCGATATTGAGGCTTTTTTAGCAGAATAAAGTACTCAGACAAGTTTACCATAGGTGTATTGAAGAAGGCATTGAATATCTTAAAAGTGAAATGAACCACCTGACCCCGTATTTTGACCTTGGTGCTCTCTCCAAAGGAAGTGTCCCAGTTTGCATAAAATTCGCTCACCAAAGTGAGGTTGCACTCCTCAGACTCGACGAAAATATATCCCAGTCCCAACTTGCGGACCTTGTCACGAATGGTGGGGAACTCAAGTGAAAGGATACCTTCGTCAATCCGATTCTCAGGAGCATATTTTGCCTCCTTTTGTGTGTTGAACCAAGTTAGTCCATGAGGCTCCACTACTTTTGCTCTGAACCTTCTAACAGGGGTTCCCTTGGCCGATGAACTCGATCCTTTTGTTCCTTTTCGAAGTTGATTGAGATCTTTATTAGCTACCTCTATTTCCTTTCTTTTTTTAGCTTTTGATGCCATGATACCTGCCAATCAACAATCAAGAACTTCACAAGATTAGTTTGTGAAAAAAAAGGCTAGCTAATTAGGTATAACAGGTGCAGAATGACCCCACACCCAATTCGCTAGGATACTCATGAGAGTATATCAAATAGGATATTTAAGTCTACCCCCATTATCATCCCAAATCTCAACATACAAATTATTCACTAACTTAACACTACAACCAAGTTCATGAATTTTCTTCACATCTCTCCTCTTTTTTACTTTTCTTTTCATGAATGCCTCACTTTGGCCATTCCTTTCACCTTCCTACCTTTAGTTCAGAATTCAAGTAACTCACACATGGAAGTAGTTATAATCAATTTACTCAAAAACCAAAATGAAATTTACTACAATCCACAATGAATTAACAGGAATTTTCAACAACTCAAGATTCTTCACATTCAAGAATTTAAGAACTATGCATTTTCTCTCTCTACAATTAATGTTCTACACACCAATTTTATGAAATTCAATTCATCACCTCCTTCATCTCCACAAATTCAAATCACTACATTCAACCAAAACTAGGCAACCCAACAAGGATAACACATTATCATAGAAGAATTTAAGAGATTAAAGCTAATGAAACCTATATTATAAAATTCAAGGTTTTCACCAACAATGGTGACTTTAGGTCTTTAACATGGGGAAGAAGAGTATAGGAGTATACTTTTTACACTAAATTTCCAAGATAAAATAAAAATACTTACTTGATTTGGAGAGATTAGCTTCACCAAGCTTCTTGGAGAAGACAACAATGGAGGGGAAAGGGAGAGGGAGTTGCGAGTTAGGTGAGGGAAGAAAGAGAATTTTGTTGCATTTTATTTTTTAATTTTTAATGAGAGAGGATGAATGGGTATTTAAAATAAAGGTGTGGGGCATAGGGTTTTAGTAATTTTAAGGTCCTTGGTTCAAATATTGACCCATTGATGAAAAACTTTTTGGCTAGAACACCTCTGGCGGTGCGCCTGTCACCTCGCCACACACTTATAAAATAAATTTTATTCATGGACTTTGTTCGGCGCGGCGCACCACCCATAGCACCAACCTAAAAATATTCTCTTTCTAAAATTAACACCTGGCACCCCACGCCAGGTATCTCACCCTAGACTTAGACTTTTCCAGCTCATTTTCCCAGCTCTTCTTGCTTCAAAAGCCATGTTCATCTCTACACAACCAAAAAATGTTAGAAAGATGGGTTGCTTCCCACCAAGCGCCGTAGTTATAGTCGTGGCATGAAATTCATTAGTTGCCTGCTGTGCAGCAACTAATTTAACATCGTGGCATGATGAAAGTCACACTCATTCCTTCATTCGAGTGAGATAGTTAGGATACTAAAAACCTGCAAATGCAGCACATGCTGCTCAATGGCCTACTTACACCTCTAGGATCTACCATTGTCTTCACTGTAAACTCGTCATAGTGAGGTGGCATGCTTTCCACTCTAAAAATCTCGAACACTGCCTCCTGATCATCCATAATCGTCAACATCTTTCCCGACTTCACCATTATAACTACATCGGCGGTGGCTAAGAATCCTCTCCCCAGATTGAGGAAAACTGCTGCATCTGCTTCGTAGGATTATGAAGTCCACTGGTAAGATGAAAGGTCCCACCTTGATCAAGACGTTCTCTATAATATCGTCAAGATAGGCAAGAGACCGGTCGACAAGTTGCAATGTAATTGTGGCCGAATGTGGTTCACCTAAGCCCAAGGTTTTGCTAAAGGATACAGATATCAAATTAATGCTCTCACCCAAGTTGCATAGTACTAAACCAACTTCTTTTTTCCAATAACTACAAGAATAGTGAAGCTCTCGAGCTCTTTCAGCTTCTATGGAATTTTTTTCTGCACCTGAGAACTACACTCTTCCGTGAGAGCCATAGTCTAAAACTCCATAAGCCTCCTATTGTTTGCCATAATATCCTGAAGATACTTGGCGTATTTTGGAACTTCCTATAAAAGTTATACCAATGGTAAGTTAATATGTACCTTCTTCAACACATCAAGAAATTTCTGGCAAGCTATGTCCTCCTTCTGCTTCTTAAACCTTTGTGGAAATTTAGGGGGTGGTATGGCTTCTACCACTTTCGGCTTTGAGTTGCTTGACTCACCAACCTCTTGTCTGGACGTCCCAACCTGCTCCTCATCAACTTTCTTATCTTTGGGATCACTCACCCATCTCTTTACCACTGCACAAAGAATTTGCACTCACATTTTCCTTGGGGATCTTCTCGGTGTTACTCGAAGTGCCCCTTGCGGTTTATTAGTATACTGAAGGGCCAATTGCCCCCAACTCATGGATGGACTTCTGCATCTCATTAACCACCTGAGTCTACTGAACCATTCACTGCTTCATCATTTCCTTGAGTGAACTGTCAGGCTGCTGGCCCTGAGGTCTTGGATAGTTGTTTTGGGGCCTTTGGAAATTTTGATTCCCTCTATATGAGGGATTGGCTATATTCTTGTAACCCTAGTTATAGTTGTTACCTGCAAAACCTATACCACGACCTTGTTGTCCCACAAAATAAATAGACTCTGGGTTTAGTGGAAAACCTAAATAATCGTTGCCTTCTCAACATACCTCACTTGATGGTGGTGGAGTCTGGACCTGATAGACCTACTGAACCTGACTTCCTACTGGTATGGTTACAAGCTTGCTGATCACATTCACCAACTGACTGATATCTGCTTAGATTGCTAGTACACCATCTACCTCGAGCTTTCCTGGCACCTTGGCTACTGTGAATCCTCTACTGAAGTCTTGATAGTCTTGTCTCCCCGCTGATATGAGGTTCAATTGAACTTCTATATCATCATAGCTTTTAGACAAAATTTTTCCCTATGCTATAGCATTAATAAAGATTTTGGACTCCAATTTTAGCCCCTCTATACAATTGTTCTTGATAATCTCCTTCGGTTGTATGTGGTATGGGCAATCTCTTAAGTAGCCCTTGTATCGTTCCCAAGCCTGAGCCAAGGTTTCACCATCTCTCTACACAAAATTAGAGATCTTCCCTCTCAACTCTTTTGTTCACCTTGAAGAGAAGAACTTGTTGATGAATTTGTTGGAAAGAGCCTCCTTGTTATACCTCGGAAGTCCAAAGATCAGACCCGGGAGTTGAAATAGAGAAAACTGGAAAAATATCTGCACCAGGTTACATAATGAGTCGTTCTATTACCCATAGGGAGGACCATGAGTCGTGAGGTGACTTGTGGTGAAGTACTGGGCTTGAGTTAAAAGAATTGTTGGGGGGGGTCATCACGGGCATGACTACGGGTCATGGTTAGGCCCCATAACTCGTCAGGTCAGTCGTGGCCAAGGAAATTAAAAAAGGATCGTGAGTAGACAGTGTACCCTACGAGTCGTGGTCGGACACCACAATTAGTTGGGTGGATCATGGTCATTAGGTAAATAATAATCTTGGGTTGAGGCAGTGGAGGCAACGAATGGTGACCATGAGTCGTGGTCACCAGTAACGACTCGTACAATGGCCCGTCATGAGTTCAAGGTGAAATTTCGGCAGTGTACCCAACGACTGATGCGACGACTCATGGATGGTGGAAACAACTCATTAGGTCCCTCATGAGGACTAACAAGCAGTTACGTTCTGCGAAGTTATTAAGGGTATTCTCGTCATTCCTATGCTCTAAGGTCCTATACTATGTCGTTTTAAGTCTTTTTCAGAGTGTATTAAAGTTAGGAAGTTAGAGAGGAGATCGAGCTTTGGCTCTTCCAATTCTTCTCAAATTCCTCTTGGGCAATCAAGGAAGTATAAGAATCAACTTTAATTAGTTATGTAGGATTATGAGTGGGTGAATCCTTCCACACCCATGCCAAATCTCTCTCAAATCATGAAATTTCCTATGCAAATTCTATGGGGTTTTAACCCAATGCATGAAATTTCTAATTCTCTACATGGGTATGATTTAAATGTATTTTTACTATTGATTATGATTCATGGGTAAGTTTTACGTTGTTTTTCATGAAAATCATGTTTCAAGCTTTTTAAATTTAAATCGCCCAATTATGAGAAGTTTATGAAAGTTAAGATTTATGATGAATGTTCATGTATGATGAAGTATTGTTGATGAAAAACATGTTTTCAAGTTATCCATGTTTATAATCATGTTTTCAAGTGAATTGAACATTTTCAAGTATGTTAAAGTATTGGGCAATGCCCACATGTTCATGATTGATTTACGATTTATGATATGGATCTCATGATTGATCGATTTATGGTGTTGGACAACTAAAGGGCCCTTGATTCATGTCTAAACATGTATGTAAATGGGGATCAATGATGTTAAATTTTTATTTAGACATGAATATCATGAATAATGTTTATGATTTATGTATGAGCCTAATACGCATGTTTTTGGGAGCAGTGTCTAGCACTGAGTAGACCGGCGTTTAAAGGACTACGTGGTGTCNCTACGTGGTGTCTCATAACTACGTGACACCATAGGTTCATGATTATAAATTACAATGTTAATGGATCCCCTCTTTCTTGATATCACATAATGCACATCCTTTTCCTGGCAAGCCAGGGATGGCTCTGCCCGCTTGAGCGAGATAGTTGGAGCATCATGTAAGGCTCTACCATGATGGTGTCGGTTATGATGAGTCCTCCCACTGTTCCTCATGATTTATGCATGGTTATTTTTATGTTATCTTGGATTAAGTGTGATTTTTAAATCTTCTCTTATGACTATGATAATGAACGAATTACGAATGTTTTGAAAACCTTGAGCCTTATGTTGGTTGCATTATGATATTTATGTTATGAGCATGTGGTACTACTCTTATGATCTCTTATAAACTTTTATGTATTTTAAATATCTGGTTTACTTACCTTACATACTCGGTACATTCCATGTACTAACCGCATACTCTATGCTATATCATTTCATGATACAGGCTCCGATCTTCAGACCCAACACCGTCATTAGCTCGTCTTGGAGTTTAGCATCCAGCTCTTTGGTGAGTCCTCATTCTCTGAGGACCAGTTGATATTGGATTTCTCTTTACATTCATTTTTCAGAATTGTCGGGTTAGTTGAGGGTATTATCCTATCAACCCATCAGATGTGTTAGAGGCTTTCAGGCTATGTGTAGTAATCAGCTATCATGTATGAAGTGCATTTCTATCCTATGTATGTCATGATTACGTTTTCTCTATGTTAGTTATGTTAATTATTCTGCCTTGCTTGAATGAGATAGATATATGTTCATGCCATGGGTCAACTTGGGGTCTCCTGGAGCTCCTTGTCCCGTGTTGCGATTCGGGTCTACGTTTAGGTCGTGACACTCCCAAGTGGTTAGGAACCTGCTGGCTCATTCTGAAGCCACTCCTTGGCTTCACTAATCAACGAGAATAGAAACAACATGAGCTTAACATACTCATGTAACACGTTTTGATAGTGAAAGTTCTCACTTAGCTCCATGAACGTCATCAGATGTCTGTGAGGATCCTCGTGCATCTTGCACTAATATTGCAAGAATTTTGGACCAACCGCAAGGTCCCTTCCTTCAAATCGAAGTTTCTAGTGATGACCGAATTGATGATCGCTTTAGAAGCGTTCTCCAAGTTCAGCCTAGCAAAGTTAAGCACTGGAACCCTCTCTTGGTTGTTGCCCTGAACTTGCTCGTTATTCTCCATAGTTAACCTACAAAATGTTCTCTCAATTTTAGGATAAAAAAAGAAGCCAAAGATGGTACTAGACTTCTTGTACTTGGCATACACTAAGCACAATACCTGTAAACTTCACAACAAACAAACAAAAATGTAAAATATAGAATAGCATAATAAAAATCCTAACCTACAAATGATTAATCAATCTTCATGTCCTTGACAACGGTGCCAAAAACTTGATGTCACCCAAGTGCACGCAAACACACGTGGTCGTCAAGTAATATAGGATAGTGAAATCCCGACTATCGATCTCTTAGAGACTTGTCAGATTAATCACTCAAGGTTAACTCTTTATTTTGAAACTCTAGCAAAAAACAGATATAAATAGGGATGGTTTGGAGAATTAAACTACTAAAATTGAAATGAAAATTAACTACTAAACTAAAGTTGTTGCAAATTTGTTTTGTACTTCAAATGATGATGAAAATCTATGGAAATGACACTTTCGCTTCAGTTTGAGTTTTCAAGACTTGATTATGCTAGATTAATTCTTTCTAAGGTTTCTAGTTGCAAGTTACTATCCCATTTCTTGCCACTCTCCCGAGCATCTAAGAACTATATCATGAACCCTAATGCCTATATCCCTATGGTCGCAGGAGAAACATGAAATAACGGTTATGCCTACTTGTATATCAACTAAACAGGGTTGAAGGGTATATCCCTATCCTCATCAACAACTTCTAACCTTCAATCCATGGGCCAAATGATCTCTGAATTCCTATTTTATATTTACTAGTAACCCTTTCAGTTCCTTCTCTTGATTTCAACCAAAGTCCAATATATTTATTCACAAGGTGATCAGTCTAGTGAATAAGCAATTAAAATAAGTAAATATAAATAACCTTTAACGAAGAATCAAAACTAGCAATAATCAATCTTTCAAACTTCAACCATAACTATGGCCAAAACCCTAGAATGGGATTTTAGCCACTCATGTTTAAGAAAAAAATAAAGACATCATCATTTGAAGCATAAAAATGATAGAGAAAAGAAGAAACCTAAGTTACGAACTTGTCTGTCCTCTAAAGCTACGTTACAACCCTTACATACGATCAAATAAAATGATGTATGATTGCTAACGAATGACCGAGATGTTATATTTATAATTGAGCCCTAAAATGATGCTTTTACCCTTAAGTAATTGGATTTAGAAATCATTAAGATCTATATAGGAACACCCCTGGCGCATTGCGCCCTCCATAGCCCCAAGTTTGGCTCAATTTTCCTCTGAAGTTTTGCCCTGGGCGCCCCACGCCAGCCATAACACCAAGGTTTAAGCCAAATTTCTAAACTTCAGGATCCTCCAAGAACCCCACACCACTCAAATAACTAGAGTATTAGTAAAAATTTTGAGCAATTGAACCCTTCTGGCGCCCCACTCCATCCAAAGCACCAGAGTGTTGGAAAAATTTTCTAAGTCTGGGATGCTTTGGGCGCTCCATGCCTCTCATCTCTCCAAGGTGTTAATTAAATTCTCCTCTAAATTTTGGGACTTGGCACCCACACCAATCATAGCACCAACTTTGATCCATATTTCTCTAAATTTCAAGGGTTGGCGCGCCACGCCAGCTATAGCCCCAGGCCAAATTTTGTGAACTCTTCTTTCTTCACACCTAGGGTCATTTTTAGGTCCTTTTTCCTTATTTTCCTTCTATAAACATCTAATAACATTTTTTAGCTCAAAATACACACGAAAACATGAATTCATAAGGATTATGAAATCAAAACAAGGCAAAAAATGGGTCAAAACATGGCAAATAGGCTTAAGAATATGCCCAACATCAAGGCTGTCTAAGTTTAGCATCAAGATGGGGACCGTATATGGATTTCATGGCCTGCAAGTTATTTATGGCTACTTACAGTGAAGGGAAGAGAAGGATCTTGTGTCCATGTCAAGACTCATCTACGAACCATTGGTCAAGTTTACGATCGGTAAGTTGTGTCTATGCAGTTTCGAGAAGGATTAGGATTTGAATTCCTGAACCAATATAAATAGTTTTTCTAGGTCTTTTTGAACAGTTCTTGCAGGTTACAGTACATGAACGTATTTTATTATTTTTGTGATATTTTCTTGGGATTATTCATTACCGAATTGTGAGTTCTTGATTTTAATAGTTATCAAGATAATTGTAAGTAAATTTTGGTTTATTTAAGTTTTTGTTATTTTTATTCCATCATGAATAGCTAAATCTTTTATTAAGGTTGTGAACCCAATAGGGTTGTGAAACCGTATAATCTCATTTTGATTGTTGATAGTGAATTTAAATATATTTAATAAATTCTCAATTTTTATAATGGTTGATAGTTACAAACATTAACCCTCGTTTAATAATTTAGAGCTTGGAAGGATTAATTAACAAGAACTCGAGGCATTAACCCTCGTTTAGTAAATTTACTTAGAAATAAGTTGAATTTACTTGGCAAAGTAAATATTTTTAACTCAAATATGGTTTATTCGGAGGAATCAAATGAGAGAAATATCTCTCACATGTTGAAAAATAGTGAGTGATCATTTAGAGATTATTTGCATATGAATAAAAAGTCACTATCAGTATGTTTATTTAGAGACTTAGGTGGAGCAATCCATAATGGAAACACAACCTTGGTATTTAATATATTTATTAACAACAACTTAATATTAGAATATTATTTAGTTTAGAAATTCCAAATATTTTAACCTTAACGGAATAGAATTTAAGACAAAAAATCAAGTATTTATTTACATCAGTAACCTTTTCACGCCTATTCTTTATGGGATTTGACTCCGACATAATTGGGTTACTATACTTGTGTATGGCCATTTTACATCATATTTTAGGTGTAAATTTAAGCGTATTAGCATGAATAGTATATATGCATGTGCATGTCACGGTGGTGTAAATAAGCCATATAGGCCCAAAGTAATCATCGCCCGCTCGGATGTATCATAGGGGGTTAAATCTATAACATTGCTCAATCAGTTGTGTATAATGCATATCATGAATGAAAATGGATGGTTTAGCCTCCAAGTCATATCTCTAACGACTATATACATAATCAAAACGACATACATCATGAACTCTCTAATAGTCTATACTTAGTTGACTTCTTGCCAACTGAAACTGAGGATTATATGGCCTTCCTGGCTGACTCACTATTGGCTGACACTAAGGACTGCCTAACCTGCCTACCCGACATATGGCTAACTTTACATTGGGGCTGAATAGCTCTTAACCTATTATGGTGTATAAAGGATGCTAATATGATAACAAGAATGGAGGGAGCAATTATAGTACAACATATAAAGGGTCTCATTAGCGTATACCTTCACCTTTTTATGTAATCAACCTTTGTAACAATGCTCGCTTGCCTCATATAGGTAGTATTCACTTTAGGACTCATATTAGGCTCTTTAGCCTTAATTAACTCGAATCATTTCCTTTATTCCCTTTAACAACAAGACTTCCCAAGATGGGTTCACGAGGTTATGTATGGAGATTATCAACATAACATAGCCGATGAAGAGACTTCTAACAAGAGTCAAAGGAACACGTGTTCGATTATAACACTTCTTAAACTATGTTTTCCTATTAAGAACGTTTCATTAATATATAAATCCTTAAAATACCTTTCAATACAAGTTTCATTGGAGTTGTAGGAAGAACACGAGGCTCAATCGTGCTATTACAATCATGTGGAAGGCATTCTAATGTGGTTGCAAAGAAAATAGCCAAACAATAAGGTGTTTACATCATCCATAAATGATAATCCAAGGTTATATGCACAACATCACAAAAATTCACTATATTATAGAAGCTATAACTAACCAACATCAACAATATAAACCTTGAAAGAGCGACGAGCTCCTGAGGCATCCTTCCATGGTGTACTTAACAACGTCTCACAACAACTTACGTACGTGTCTTAAAAGAGTGGTTCACCTACCTCTTATGATCCAATTTTCTTATTTACATCACTTTATCTCATAACAAATGCTACCCGAAACAACAACTTTCTATCACCGTTCCGTGGTTTTAAAAAACAACATGGATCAATAAAATATGATATGTATACGAAGAGGACATTATATGGGAAGCTTACCTTATGTTATTCATGTCATTCTCAAGATTTACAAACTTTTATATCACTTCAATAACTCAACCACAATGAAAATCGATGAAAATAATATAACCATAGAGCTTATGACAGGAGAAATACTTTCCAAGATCGAATTATAATGGAATTAGGCCTATCTAATTGATCTCTTACAATTTATCCTCCATGAAAATAGGTTTCTGATGACCTAAATTCTGGAAAAAAGAATGAAGTGGAATAGAGTTTTGGCCTAGAAATAGACTTGAATAGGAGTGTTGTCCCAACCAGGTAGAAGGCCTGGCGCGCCCGACAATGTGCGTACGGGCCTACATATGTAGGTTCCTTTCTGCCTGCGGTTTCCTACCGATGGGCATGCCAACGGGTGTGTCCTGTGCATACGAATCCTATGCTGGGGTGAAATCGCTTGGCCCTCGCGGCCAACTTTGCTTGGGCAACATTATATTCTTATTATTCCACTTTCGAACAATGTAAAAATGAAAATTAGCCCATAAAACATGAATTATCACTAGGCCTATTGGCACCCACTCGCAGGGTGTTACATTCTTCCCACTTAAGAACATTCATCCTCAAAAGAAAATCAAACTTACCTGGCTAATTCTTTAGGAGTTACAGGAATTTCGGTAAAGTCTTCTCTATAAAATGGACTATCTAAAACCTGAAACTCATCATATACGCAACAAAATGAATAACTTTAAAAAGCAACACCTTACCTCAATTCTCGCACTTCTATACTATTTTTATTTGAATATGAACATTACCTATTAATTATATTTTGATTAACTTTCTGACAAGCTGGTCACCTAACGCATGCATAAAGATATAAATCCATTATGAGAATTTCTTTATCTTAATAACATGTGGGGAGTTGCCTAACTCTCTCTTCTTCTTTAACTTCCCACATCATATCTTTGATGGTATTGCTTTTCATAATACTTTCATTGATGTTGTCTCTTCAATTCCTAACTTTTAAACCTTTTCATAAAATAATTCTTCTAGAGTTTGAATATCCTTTACTGGCACAATAATAGAGGAATCTCTTATACATTCTCATAAGGTATTTTGAATGGATCACCTTTAATTCTGAGTGCAACTCAAGCTCGTGGCTTGTCCTTTAAAGTATTTTGTACTGGCTGATGTATTCTGAACTAAGATTGCTGTCCTTTATTTGATCTCATAAAATCCTCAATTAGTGAGATTTATAAGAAGTCAAATTCCCTTAATATTAAACTCTAATAGTTGATATCGTGTGTATGAGTAGGACCTCTGCTTGCTTTAAGTTCTTAACAATCATTTCTGCACAACCTTTAATTTCCTTTAACTTGCTAAACTAAGTCAGATTTAATCGACTCTTTGATATTCAGACCCACCGATTGAAGGTCTACTATTTCATTCATACAAACTTTATAATGAGCTATCATAGTGCTTAGTGTAGTAGTTATCATCATATACACACTTATTAAGCGATAAATAATCCTTTTCAAAGTCTAGTACTTAGACTCGTAACATATCCTTAATATCTTAATAATGTACTTTAGACTGATTATCCGACTACAGATGATACGTTGTACCGAGGTTTATTGGAGTACTTAAATCTTGTAGGAAAGTCTTTCAAAAATCTTGTTGTAAACTGACGGTACCTATATCTGAATAATGGAAACTAGTACTTTCTCATTTCTTTATTTTAACTCCTGTATTCTAGCCTTAATCCTCTGGGCTCCTGATGTCGCATCTTTACTTACTGATAATCTAGACATTGGGCCACAATTTTTGTGACATAACTTTTCAATCTACCCTACCACTAGTCTTCAATCAAGTCATGGTATACTTTTTTCATTCCTAGATAGTCTAAATGTCTTAAGTGTTGAGCTCTTTTTAGTATTCCTTTCTAATATCTCCCTATTTTTTATTCACATGATTAAACTCAATATCCGTATCACTTTATCTTTTGTATGCCTCAAACTAGGTTATTTCCATTACATAACTAATTCCTTCAATTTTTTTACCAATTCTTATCATCAGACTGATGCTCTTTCACTTCTGAATAAGCAATACCTTTGTCGTATTCTGAAGGACAATCTCTTTGACACTTAAGTTTAACTACCAAGCCCTTATGCTGGCTAACTGACACAATTCTTTTATTATTTCTATCTCATTTTTATATACATACTTAAAACATCCTATGGGTTTGCAATGAAAAGAGTCTGCTACTATCTTAGCTTTATCATAATAATATACGATATAAACATTCTAATCTTTTAGTAACTCAGTCCATCTTCCTTCACTCAGCTCAATTCATCACTTCTCGAATGTATATTTAAGATTCATGATCTATGAATATGTAAGCTTGAACTTCACATAACTACTCTTTAAGGAGAATTCTATGACCGTTGATTCAGACCGTCAGTCGGATAGTTCTACTTATACTTCCTTAGCTCTCCCAAGACATGAATAATAATCTCATTGAGTTATGTCAGAGCATCTCCTAAACCAATCTTCAAGGTTTTATAATGTACAACATTATCCTCCATTCCTTTTGAAAGAGTAGAAGCAAGTCTAATGTACACGTCAATATTTATTTTCTAAAATCTTTGCTCACATGCTTCTAACCATTGAAATTTAGCTCCTTCATGAACCAACCTTGCCAATAGTGTGAAGATAGAGGATAAACCTTCTACAAACCTCCGTTAGTAGCCTACTATTCTTAAGAAATTATGAACATCTGAGGGATTTATTGGCCTTAGCTAATTCTTTTATAGCTTCAATCTTCTGATATCAACTTTGATTCCCTCATTTGAGACTATATGGGCAAAAAATGCCACTGAATTCAACTTAACTCACATTTAGAGAACTTTGCTTATAGTTTTTGATCCTGGAGTGTCTGTAGTATAACTCATAAATGATTAACATATTCTGCTTCAGATTGTGAGTATATCAGAATGGCGTCAATAAACATAATGACGATAATGTCTAGGGGTGGTTTAAAGACTCAATTCATCAAGACCATGAAGGCTGCTGGGGCTTTGGTAAAGACCAATTGACATAACTAGAAACTAAAAATGGTTGTATATCATCTTGGAGGTTGTCTTTAGAATGTTTTCCTCTTTAAATTGTAAATAGTAATATCCTGATCTCACGTCAATATTTGAGACACATTTGGCATTCTATAGTTAATCAAAGAGATCATAATTCCTTGAAAGTGGAAACGTATTCATGAACATAAATTTATTTAGCTGTCAGTACTAAATACACATTCATAGCCAATTGTCCTTCTCATGGACAAAAAATACTAGTACATTCCTTTGGGAAATTTTGGGCGTAATGAAGCCATTTTAAAATAATTCTTTCAACTGCACTTTTTACTTTTTTGACTCGACAGGAGCCATTTTGTGAAGAGAAGTAAATATCAGTCATATTTATCACAAAATTCATCTATAGAAAATCCATTCTTTCTTCTCAGAGGAAAGTCTTGAAGCCATCAGGGAATATATCTAGGAATTCCTGAATTATTAGGACTGACTAAAAGAGTCACTAGTTCTTCTTCTATGCTTCTGACTCAAATAAGTGGTAAAACTAATTCATACTCATAATAACGTCCTAATTATCCATGTTTAACTTTTTTAAATCAACCGAGGTACTATGGCTAACAATCACTACTATACCATCTCGGTAGACTTATCTAGTTGTAGTTGGTTTGCCAACCTGTATGAATACAACAATAAGCTTATGCAATAATATCTGGTTCTTCTTCAACTTACAAGCAATAAATGACATACATGCATCAGTGTCAGATGACAATCCCAAGTCCTACGTATATATATGTGATTCTTAACCTTGTTTGAACTAGTTTCCCCTTTCTTTTATCTTTACCTTGACCTATAGAGGTCTGCAAACCTTACCTAAGGGATGAATAGGGGCTAATATTGATTTTGTTAGTTGCACCATACTATCTCTATCTTTATTGGGATAGTGTCTCATGATATGACTAGGAGGTTCCGCTCTGGTATACTTCCATATCCTAATGACATAGTCTGGGATGTACCCTACTTTAACAGAATACGACCTTTTCTTGAACTTTGTGTTTAGAAATTTATAGGCCTGAGATAAACATAATGATTAAAACTGAGCTCTTGCAGCCAAGGTAGAGTATTATTACTTAAAATGATCTAGCCTTCTAGGAAAATATAGTTTAAATCCATCCTGAAATATTTCTTATACTTATGTAAACGTGACTTTCTTATCTTGTCTCTTTTCTCTATTTTGGTTATTCAGAGGTATACAACAGGGTTGATTAACAACACTTGAGAATTCTAGATTGGACAAAACTCCTTGAATACAGGGAAAATCCATAAGCAATTCCTTGAATTCTAGAACTGCCTGAGTTATTAGAGGGTCCTGCCCTTATTTGTTGCCACTACAATACTATTATCTAGATTAACAACTGCAGTGCATTCCTGATATCCTTGTCCAATGAGTTAGATTGATGAATTGAATGTACTAGGCCCCCTTTGAATTTCTCTATCGAGAGTTGGTAGGAGATGAAGAGCTGAAATATCAAGGGGCCTTCTAAATTCTTTGATCACTGGGAAAAACATGTCAAAGAATAGTAACTCATTCTGGGCTCCAAACTAAACTTATAACTAAGTAGTGTATGACTAGTGCCTTTTCCTATATCTATACTGGCTGGACGATTGGCAGCCATTCTTCTAGTAACAGACATTGCTAAAGAATAGGAATATCACAAGAGTTATGTTTGATTCTTAAGACCTCTACTCTAATGCATGATCTATTAGATGAGAAGTGTTACCATTCCTAGATACCCTGTAGCCTCCTGGGTAAAGTGTGGTCACAACATACCCAAACAGAAGACACTACTAGAATGACTTATAGACTCCCCAAGATATGACCTACTCTGATACCATGTTTTTCTCATCCCAACCTCGAGAGACATGGTCGACACCTGGTGGTATGCCCTAACTTGGGGCTGGGTGGGACCGATACTTGATGCCATTACTGGCTTGAGAAAATCTCATAACATGATATGAAACATAGAGTATTTTTGTAACATGATCAGAACATGAACAATTGAATGCTTTAGAGAGCAGCATCATTATGCATAAAAAAAGTAAGTCTTTTTTTATAAAAATCATCACTTGAGTACATAAGTGACACTGAGGTCAAAATAGATACGACATAAGAACATACCAGATTGACTAATCTATCAAGCATCTAATGTAACATGAATATCTATATTTCCGGGACAAGGCACTCGACATATCTCTAGCAAAATTAAGAAAGCTGAATAAAGATATTGCCCCAAAGTAAGTGGGACTCACCAAAAGCTGAAGGTGTATAGAACCTAACATGCTGCTTGATCGTCCATCTCAATACTTGAGTCTACATTATTAAATAATGTAGCACCCCCGATAAAAGGGGTGTAAGTACATACGAAAATGTACTCTATGTAATATAGAAGAATGAAACATAATAGGAGTGCATGAACTGTAAAGATAGTCGAAGAATCATAAATAAATCATAGAAAGAATTAATGGATCAAAATCATAAAGCTGACCTTAACTTATTCATCTTTCATCATAACATAGTTCATTATGGAAAACATAAGTAAATTTTCGACACAAAACAATCTTTAATTAACAAACTATAAATTACTCGAGTGCTCATGAAAATATCTAAGTAAACATAAATACATAAATATTTGAAAGAAAATCTTTAGCTTTTTAGTGGGAGATTCTCATAAGAACAAGACATAAAATTTTTCATCATACGTCCTAACTCATTCATGGAATAAAACCCGTACACATAAATAATGAAGTGTAGGGAAGAAAAATGATATTCCCTCATGTAGAAGATAACTTAGATACTTTAATCGCTCCAATATATCCAAAGAAAAACCCAAACCTTGGGGAAGAACATCAAAAATCTGTTCTTAAAATCTTGATATGGGTTTTTTTGAAAACCCTAAGCTTATGGTGTAGAATTTAGTTAAGAATTCGTATTCGGATGTTATAATTACTTAAAAACACCTAGAATTACATGGGAGGGACTCATATATCATGCCTCAAAACTGGGGGAGGGTGCGACTAGCTTCCGATACCTGATTGACCGAAAAGCTAGCTATATAATGTCTATAACTGTAACACTCAGGCCAATTAGGCCACCTGTCATAGTTAGCTATAGCTCAGGAATGGATAGAACAGGTTACAACATAAATAATGAAAGATAAAATGCTAACAAGGATACAATAGAAATTGAAATAACTGTGAAAAGCCAACAAGGCAACTGTCATGACTCGAGCATAGACCCCGGATCAAAACACGAGATCTAGAGCCACGAATGACCCCAAGCTAACCCATGACATACATATAACAATAAAAGAGCATAATTAAAGGGGGAATTTAAAATATTTCATGAACAAAGAAGAAGTCTGAATATACATATCATAAGAGCATAAGAAGAGTCAACGCTCGACAAGACTGAACATCCACATAATATTTGATAAGCCTATAAACTGTCTGATGAGCTGATGGGACAACACTCCCAACTAGCTCTAAAGTTCGGGACTAAATAACAAAATAACAAACTAAACTAAATGTCCTTAGAAGATGAGGATTCACCAATACTAGGCTAAACTGGATTGTTATAGAAGCAGGACTAATGGCGTGACTGAGTTTGATTGGTCAAACCTTTATCATGAAATGATACAATATAGAGTATGCGGTTAGTACTTTGAACGTACCAAGTATGCGAGGCAAGTAAACATGGACTAATAAAATACACAAGAGTTCAAAAGAGTAGAGCATTTATAAAATATGAGGTAGTAATCATAATTTAAGCATGAGGGCTTAAGGATTTTAAAACTGTTCATAAATTAGTCATAATCATAAGAGAAACCTTGTAAAACATAACTTGAGACAAAGTATCGTAACCATGATCATGCATAAAATATAAGGAACAATAGGAGGACTCGTCTATGATAGAGCTTACATGATGCCCCAACTATCTCACTCATGTAGGTAGAGCCGTCCCAAGATTTCCAAGGCAAGTAACAATATAAGGCATGATATCACTAGTAAGGACCCCGTAGGGTTAACCATGAATATATACCTATGGTGGAACGTAGTTCTGAGACCTTGGAGTTTACCTGAACACTGGGCCTGCTCGGTCCTAGACACTACTCCCAAAAACATGAAGATGAGGGCTCATATAATTATCATTAAATCATACATGAATTTCATGGGCTAGTTTAAATCATGATATACGTGGACATGCTTGAAATATGTGAACTAGCCATAAAATAAGGCCCTTGAGTCGACCATAATATAAAAAGCTTAAAATTCATGAAATCATGCATACTTTGAGTAAAATCATCATCATTTCAAAATCAAAAATTCATGAGAGAATCTAGAAGAAAACATACTTTCATAGTCATAAAACATGGATTGAATCATAATAGACTTGACTTCATGGAAGTTCATAAGAGATTTTATAAGAATTGGGTTTTAACCCTAGAATTTCTAAAGGAAATAATTCTTGAAACTTGAAATTCATAGATTCACAAGGGATTTGATAAGGGACATGCAATCAAAATAATAGGGACATAAATTGAATTATGAAAGGACTGATTTCACAGAGGAACATGAGAGGATTCAACCATAATTGCACAAGATCCTAGAATTCGAAAATTTAGGCATGGAAGGTGAGGATCATGAATTCAACTTGAAAAAGGCATGAGGGTGGAAGAAATCCCTCATTCATAGCCCTACGTACCTGGGTTGATGATACCTTGAATTATCCTAAAGATGCAAGAGGAATTGAGAAGTTGGAGGTGATGAACACTAGCTTCTTCTTGAGAGAAAAAATCAATCTACAGATGTTTGAAGACAGTGATGATTTAGACTAAGTTAAACCCTTTAATATGATCTTAAGGAATACCAAAATGACGTAATTTAGGAGTTTACTAAAATGGTCCCAAACTATAGAATTAAATCCTGCAACTGGCAGTTACTATGACCAATAGTATGGGTCGTTGTTTGATTGTACGACTCATATTGAGGTTCATATAATGCCTCTTGCTGTTTCACTAAACCACTCATAACTTTTTACTTTGAACTCCAATTGATGCAAGGTTAGATGAATTGAAAAGAAGACTCAAAGGGCTTCTATTTGATATGTTGAATGACCCAAAAACACTTTGTAAAATGGGATATATGGTCGCTTGAAGTTGACCCTTATAAGAACTGATACGAAAACCTAATCGGTAAGAAGGCTCTCAACTCAACTTTGTGATAAAGGTTCCTTATGACCTTAATTTGTATCCAAGGAACTTCTCACACTTAAGAATTTGTCTAATACATAGTTTCCATAAAATTCACCAGGTTTGGGCCTATCCACATACCTAGAAGGGTTCCAAACTTATCCTGAAAGTCTGAGGCATTACAATATACCAACTCACAACTGAAAGGAAAATATGTACCATCATAATATGACTTGTACCATGAGTCGTACCACAAACCTACGACTTGTGGTTTCCTCCTGTGACTAATAAGCCCCTTTTCCCCAACTCTCTAAATATTTCCACAAATGCATACCATGACCCGTTATTCCTTGCTACAAGTCGTACCATGACTTGTAAAACCAACACTTAGAAACCCATAGGCAAGCTATAACTCTTGACCACGAGTCGTACCTACACATCACGACCCGTGACATAGACTTGTGGTCTGAAGGATCATTCTCTAAAATTTTCCACGGGTCATCCTACGACCCCTACAACCAAGCCGTGACCCATATAATGAGCCGTACTGAGAGAAAACTGCGGACTTTCAGCTGAACATGCTCTGAATCCAGATTCTAAATCTTGGGAAAACTTTGGGGTGTTACAACCAAATACTAAACTGGAACTATACAACTAGTCCACAAAAAGACTCTAAAAGAGTAATAAATTGAATGCACAGGGCTGGGCCCCGGCCTACCCGTACTATACAACAAAACTCAAAAGAATGACAAGGCCTTAGCTCTTGAAAGAAGGGGAGCATACCAACTCTCTGCTGAAGATCAACTCATACTTCAACTAACTGTTTGAACCTCTATTTGCACTTACAATATGATTGCAAGGGTCCCTAGGTGAAGGGACATCGATATGAAAAATATGTAATGGTATATAAGACTGAAAGCTATAAATGAAATAACACAAAAGATAATTGAACTAAGAAGTGAACATAACAACAAAATGAAACTCTAGAATCTTTCAACAAAACAATAGCAAAAAATAGCTAAACAAAACTCAAAAGATAAGGTAGGGAGAGACAAGCTATAACTTTGTAACCTGCTTCCCTATATGTAGACTCTATATATAAGCATAACTCAACTAACTCATATGAAAACACTTCCGATGATTGGATAGGACTTATGAGAATTTACTTGGTTGCTACCTGATACTTGGACTAGGATTTAAGTATGGCTACCTGATACTCAGAACAGGATTTATAAGAGGTACCTCATACTCGGACTACGATCAATGATCGACCTAATACTTGGCCCAGGATTTTCATATATAGCACCTTGGACCATCAACCATCTGAAACTTGGACCAGAGAGGGAGTGCTCTGATACTTAGATTAGATAAAATGCAAAAGAAGCATAATAAGTGAAACCGATACTTGGACTGGCAAATTGGACAATGCAATGTGACAGACTCAGAAGATGGGTCTCACTTGGAGGACCAACTGCACACATTACCCCTAGCAACTGACATGAGAGGACATAAGACTTAGCTTGGTTCAAAAGCTTAAACATAAATTTAAGACTTTGAGAAACTTAGAACTTAACTTGACTTACTGAATCTTGGATTCAACTCTAGATACTCAGACCCAACTTGAAATACTCGAACTCCTCTTTTGGATACTTGGATCAAGCTAAAATGCTCATACTCAACTTAAGTTTAACTTGAGTACTTGGACTCAACTCGGAATGCTTGGACTCGTCTCTAGAATGACCAAACTCACTTAGGATACCTCAATTCATTAAATATGATTAGACGTGCTTTATAGTACTTAGATTTGACTTAGAGTGCTCGGACTCATCATTAGATACTTAAGATCAACCTCGCTTGACGTAGAGTTGGGAAACTTAGAAACTTATCGCTTATCTTAAGGGAGAGGAATCATAAAATATCCGCTTACCTAAAGTACCTCAAATAATATACATATGAGTGTGTGTAACTATGTTAAGGAATCACCTTTTCAACAAACTCGTTTACCCTCGTTAAACTTCACATCATTTTCTTAACCTAGGTTTTTTCACGCATCATCATCTTAGCCTTTTTACTACATTTCACATAGAAACCAAAACCTTAAACAATATTAACATCACATATATGACATAATGTAAAGGACCATCTCATAGTTCCCACACTGAGGGGTCTCCAGACTCAATTTATAGCTACGAGAACAACAATATCATAATTAAATTTCAATCGTGTCATCGGCAAGCTACAATCTCAACACTTTAATCTCATTTAAATATATAACTCATGACCTTAGGAATAGATGAATATACTTATTTCAACATATACAAGAGCACCTTACTCGATATCAAATTACAAACTTAATTGTGCGCAACGAAGGACAAAGGGGCGCCTTACATACCTTAATATGCAAACTCTAACTTTCCAATGACCTTTATTTAAAGATTCTACTTTAAGATCCTTCCAAATTTAAATTTCAATAAAAATAATCAGCTAATTCACTCCAAAAGATTCTGGAAAAAATTGGGCAACAACACGCTACAAGAACACACAACATGATGACACATAAATCACAACTTTCTTTAAGTTTTTCTTCACAAATCGTACAGGAAATAAAGGTAGAGTTTCTTACCCTTACTTGGAGATATAGTATCCAAATATGGAATTATCATCCTCCAACTCCTCTTCCCAAAAACGCACTATAACACAAAAACACACAATAAGAATGCATACAACAAGCTACAACAAGTCAACATACAAATCACAATTTCTTTCCAAATTTTCCTCCAACAACTTATAGAACATAAAGGCAAAGATTACTTACCCTTCCTTGACAATACTATTATCTAATGTAGGAGAGATGTTCTTCAACCTCTACTTCCCAGAAGCACACCAAAATGAAGCAACAAGAAAAAATAGTCAGGTATAAACGTTACCCCCAACTTCCCGAACTCCTACCCAAAAGAGCTTGCGATTTGGTGCCTTGATTTGCCTTAAATAAGCTGGAAAATATAGAGGGAATATGTTTCTTAAGAAAGAATATCTATTTCAGATAAGGGTGAAATGGATTTTAAAAAAACAACTTGATATAAATAAGAGGTGGGCCGGTGGAGGCACTAAGGCGGTGCTGTCACGACCCAAATGTACACCCGGATCATAGACATGGGACAAGGAGCCCCGAGAGACCCCAAGTAGACCCATGGAATGAGCATACATCTAGTCCAATCACATGAGAGGAAGACTTAACATATATGAACGTAAACATAACATAGCCAAAGGGAAATATCAATACAAAACTTATACAATACGACTGAATACAACTTGCAGTCTGATAAGCCTCTAAACATGAAGGACGAATTGATGGGACAACTCCCCAACTAATCCAACATCCAGAAACTAAAAGAACAACATAGAGTATGAACATACAACCCTCGAAATATGAGGACTCACAAAAAGTGCTGAGAGCAAATTTGAAACTATCTACGGGTGAGGATGAGCTTGAGAACTAGGACCTGTATCATAAAACGATACAACATAGAAGGTATGCGGTCAGTATGTGGAATATACTGAGTATGCAAGGTAAGTAAGACATACATTTAAAACATGCATGAAATTCAAAGTAATCATAAGAGTAGGACATCATGCTCGTATCATAAATCATAATAACATATCATTCGGCTCAAGATTTTTAAAACATTCGTAACATAAGCATAATCATAATCATAACAAAAGAGATTTACTTGACATAACTTGAGACAACATAAATAATCATAACATGTGTAAATCGTGAGGAACAATGGGTGATTCTCTTAACCGACATACCCCATATGAGCACACATGAAGCCCGACTTGTAACCCTAGTCGGGAGGGTGTCCTTACCTTGCCAAGGGTAGAACCATGAAAGTGTGATATCACCATGAAAGGGGCCATTTGGGCTAGGGAAAAACATGAAAGGGGTCCCAACATACCTACGGTGACACGTAGTTCATGAGATCCGAGGCTTAACCTGAGCCCTGAACCTACTCGGTGTTCGATACTACTCCCAATATATATA
>JACEIK010011410.1:26422-37045 GCA_018107945.1 Datura stramonium | reverse complement strand
ACTGCGGCTAACTCCAGGTCGTGGGTAGGGTAATTCTTTTCGTGTTTCCTCAGCTGTCTGGAAGCATACGCAATCACCTTACCGTGCTGCATCAACACAAGACTCCGGTTGCATCTTGGAAAGTTGAAATCTAGACGGATGGGACCTTACAGAGTAGTGCAAGCATTTCTATATGGTGCAGTGGAACTTGAGAACAAAGAAGGAAAAAGATTTAAAGTAAATTGGAAAGAATAAAAGTGTATCTAGGAGATGAGGAAGAATTAAAAAGAATAGAGGAAGTATTCCTTGATGATGCTTGAGGAGTCACAAAAGTCACGTCATTCCGCGACGTTAAATCAGGCATTGCATGGGAGGCAACCCATGGAAGGTGAAGTCTGAGTAACACTATGTATGTTCTCTTCCCTATGTTCTTATAGTTTATGCTTCAGGGATGAAGCTTACTTTTCAAAAAGGGGAGGGGGTGTACTTGTGATTTTTGGGATTTTTGAATCGTCTGAGGGTTTTTCTTGTCGTGTTTCTTTTTCCTTAGGCATGCTATCTTTTAGAACCGGCATGTGTAGGATTCTTATTTTTAGTTTGTTATTTTTGTTTAATTAGAAAGTAACTTGGGAGTACTAAGCCAATAAAAATGCACTAGTTTTGGTTTTTGAAAAAATTGATCCTATTTAAAATTTATTTTTTTAGGCATTAGCTATGTATTTGTGACAACATGCATGACTTATGTGGATCTTTAGATGTCATTTAGTTTATTAATATGAGTAGTCTTGTTAATCCATGTGTAAACCAGACAAGTGAGGTGAAAATAGTTCATTTACCATGTGTGAGTGAGGTATAGTATTCAGTTCGGTATTGTGTTGAAGATCTAAAACTTGCCTAGTTGGTCTTTGCATAGTCTAAGGATGGTTGGTTAGGATATGATGATAGGACATTTTTAGCTCACTTTTAGCCTATATTAGCCTACCAAAGTTGCATGAATCCCTTGATCCCAAGTTTGAGCCGTAATAGACTATGTTTCTTTGATTTACCGATTGACCGTACCCATTTGTTTACAATGAACCTGTTTTTGGCCCTGGTCCTTCCTTGGATATTGTGAACCTCAACATAAAAAAATGCTTAAGTTGAGGGTGGCTAGAGTAGGGGTGCGTAAATGGTAGGAACGAAAGAAAGGAAAAGAAAAGAGAAAAGAAATGGTGAAAAATGAGGTGTGGTGAGATGAAAAGAAAAGAGATGAAAATGCTGAGAATCTTGAAAAAGAAAACTCAAAAGAAAATGAAAATGCTAAAAAGTTGAAAACTCACCACACCCATGCAAACGTGTATAAAAAGGGGTGAAAAGGGAAGAAAAGGGAATGAAAGAATAAAGGGTGAAATAGGTGAATGGTGTAGCCAATATTTGTAGTACCAAGGAAGAGATAGTCACTTATAAAATCTTCCATCTTTATCATGTCCATCCCTAAGCCTACATTACAGGCCATACCAAGTCCAATAGTGATCCCAACTCGACCATCTGATAAACCAAAGCAGAGAAAATAAGGGAAAGCCTATGGTATTTGACACATAAATACTTGTAACTTCTTTATGAGAGTTAGGGGTTTCTATAATATTTGTATGTGTAAGAAACTCAGTCAAATATATGTTAGACAATTTCATTCAGAAAGTTCATATATTCAAAGATGTCAGCCTAGTCTCAGTCATATTTTTAGCAACCTTCGGGTTGACCAGAATAATGTCAGCAGATTAGTTTGACTACAGAAATTCTCGAGGTGTCAGTATCACCTCCCAGTTATTAGAATCAGATCAAGAACTCAATTTATTGGTCCACTAGGCGGTCACGTCACTTACAGATAGCTTTGACTAGACTTAAGACCCAAGTCAGATTTCAGTTTGTTCTTAGATGGTTATGATGCTTCTAGACAAGTATCTCTGACTAGTCTAGAACCCAGTTTCAGAATCTGGTCCGATAAGACTCTTAGGGTACTTTGATATGTCGTGGATTTACAGCACTTTCGACGCTCAAAACATAGAAAATAGCATGGACTTAAGTGTATTTGTGTGGATATAAGGAAATTTTTCTTTGGTTACAGGATAAATTGCTGTTGGACCTAAAAATGCAAAATATAGCCTGAAGTGTGCAAAATAGGCTCAAATTGTAGTCCACAGTACGAGCCGTAGGAAGGTCTTACAAGTCATACTGATGGTCGTGAAAAGTTGCAGAAGGCTAAGGTTGAAGAGATGCAGTATACGATTCTCAGTACGAGTCACACAAAGCTTGTACGAGTCGTGGTGATGAAGTCGTGAAAAGATTCAGAAGATTTCCATAAGAGGCTGACTCCTGCTACGGAAAGGAGGTATGAACCGTGGAATGAAGGTACGAGTCGTACCATGGCGGTCGTGATGAACTTCAGAAATATTTCAAAGTCTTAGAGTCAAGACACAGGAGCTCAGTACGGATCGTAGGATGAAGGTATGAGTTGTACCAGGATCCAACACTTAGCCAAAATCCAGCCAGTCATGCAATGTACGAAAGGATGCTACGGACCATAGGATCTTGCTACGAATCGTAGGTTGACTCATGACGTGGGCGGAACAAGATATTGAAATTCACCCCGCTAGCCTAAGAAAAGGATTCTTGTGTTTGTATAAATACATTTTATGTTTTATTTTTAGTAGATTTGATCAGAAGATATTTTTGTGAGCGACATTATTGGAGACAACATTAGACAATTGAGAGAAAGAGAGAATTGAGGTGATTGGACTTGTGATCAACCTTTTCTTGAATTCTTCTTGTTTTAGCTATTTGTTCTCCAAGACTTTGTTTATTAATTAAAGGAAGTGTTTTTCTTATTCATACTTGTAAGTATTGATTTATGTTCTTAATCATGAATGCAATTCACAAACTTACAATTATGAGAGGCTAAAACCTCCATAACTAAGATTGTTGGAACCATGGTAGATTAACAAGCTAGGGTTGCACAAAGTGATTCTAAAACAAATAGAAACACTTATATTGTACTCTCTTCATGCTTTAAAGTTTCTTAACAGTGCATAATGTTAGGACATGCCCGAATTCTTTACTTGCTTAGGTCTAAGAGGTAGAGATTAGGAAAAGAGAATTACAAAAGAGCCTTGATCTTGATGATCATTGTATTAACTTGAACTGTGGTTGCAGGATAGTTAAATCTGAAACTTAGTCATGAGACTTGGTCGAGTAATTGAGTATAGTCATTCATTAGGGACTGGTCGGTAATTTGAATTAACCTAAGTTATCAGTTCTATAAGTAAGTATCGATGATGATCACGAGTGTATATCCAAAGCAGTATTGAACCCATGGGGAACAAAAACCCTAGTTATCCTTTAATGTTGATTCAAAAATGAATTTTTGATAATTGGTTTTATTATTGATTTTCTTTAGAATCCCCCAATTTCTAAGTAACTACCTCACATGTTCACTTACCGGCTGTAATCTAGCTCTTCCATATTCCTTGTGGGATCGACCCCAACCTCTTGTTGGGTTCTTTATTGACAACGTCCACTTCATACTTAAGTAAGATGTCTAGTTTGAGCATTATCATACTTTTAGTTATATATCCCTGACTAGTCTTGGACCCCAGTTTTGAGTTATCATCTTGGTATTCAGTTTAGGTATTCCAGTGGGAGAAGGACTTAGCACCGAGCGAACCGGGGTTCCAGCGCACCCAGGTTCCCAGAACTACGTTGCAGGCGTAGGTTATAGTATCTATTGGCCTAATTATACCCATACTTTTGTGTTCACCCAGTTCATGCCTCTATACCTTGGCTAGGTATATTGGGTCCTACCCGTAGGGCGTATACATTGAACTCCATATTTAACTCACGTGGTTACATGTCGGTTATAGACTTTCTCTTTAGTCAACTCAGTCCAGTCTCAGAACTAGCAGTTAAGTTCAGTTTCAACTCTATCAGTTTAGATTAGATCAGTACAGTATTTTAGGCTCAGAACTTTCAGGCTTAGGGCATGCCTTTGACCATTAGAGAGGGTCATCTCGGCCATCTCAATTTATTACAGTTATTCAGCTCAATATATCAGTTGGTCATTGCTTGTCATTTTCAGCTCAGTCTTTTATATTCAGTCATGTTTTCTCCTTTTTACTCAGTACATTCAAAGTATTGACGCATAGTTTTATGTTGTATCATATCATGATATAGCCGCAGGTTCTCAGACTCACCATCATTAGTCACCGCCGTTCAGACCCTCCTCAGTAGCAGAAGTGTGAGTCCTCATCTTTCGTGGATGTTATTTCATTATTTCAGTTTTCCTTTATTACTTTTAGTTAGACTTAGAGTTAGCTGGGGGCTTGTCCCAGCAACTCCTCAGTTAGATGGCTTTCAGACACAGACGTGGTTTTCAGATTATCAGTATTGTTCAGATGTCATACACTTTATGATTTGGAATTATGTTCATAAATGTTTTATGTTATTATTTCAAAGCTTCCACTATGTAAGTTATACTTAAAATACCAGTGTATATAGACCAGGGTTTGACTTGGGGTTACTTATGACTCAAAGAACCGTGTTCCGTCTAGGGTGTAGAGTCGAGGCGTGACAGTATATTAGGATGTCATCAATAAATATGATCTCGAACATATCCAAGTATGGCGTGAACACCCTGTTCATCAAGTCCATAAAACCTGCAGGAGCATTTGTTAGACCAAAAGACATAACTACGAACTCATAAAGACCATACCGCATCCTGAAGGCTGTCTTCGGGATGTCACTCTCCCGAACCTTGAGCTGATGGTATCCGAACCTGAGGTCCATCTTCGAAAAGAACTTGGCACCCTGAAGCTGGTCAAGAAAATCATCAATCCTTGGTAGAGGATACCTGTTCTTTATGGTGACTTTATTCAATTGCCGATAATTAATACACAGACGAAGAGAACAATCTTTCTTTCGGATAGAGAGAACTGGTGCACCCCATGGGAATTTGCTCGGTCTAATGAAACCCTTGTCTAACAGGTCCTTCAACTGCTCCTTCAACTCCTCTAACCCGGCTGGGGCCATTCTGTAAGGAGGAATAGATATAGGTTGTTTATCAGGAAGAAGGTCAATACCAAAACATATCCCTGTTTATGATGTTTTGAGGTTACTTGTAATGAATTAGCTGATGTTGTTCCATGAGAAAGGGTCGGTAGAGTTTGTATAGAAAGTGCAAGTTTTGTTTGAGTATTGGCTATAGTATCTTATGTCTAATTTCTAGTTGAGCGTCGTGTTTAGTTTTTCTTTTCTTTGCCTGAGGACATGCAAAAGTCTTAAGCTGAGGGTGTTGATGTGTTGTGGATTTACAGCACTTTTGACGCTCAAAACTAACAAAATAGTATAGACTTAGGTATATTTATTTAGATATAAGGAACTTTTCCTTTGGTTACAGGATAAATTGGTGTTGGAGCTAAAAAATGCAAAAGATAGCCTGAAGTGTGCAAAATAGGCTCAAATTGCAGTCCATAGTACGAGCCGTAGGAAGGTCTTACGAGTTGTATTAGTGGCCGTGAAAAGTTGCAGAAGGCTAAGGTTGAAGAGATGCAGTATACGAGTCTTAGTACGAGTCGTACCAAGCTTGTACAAGTCGTGGTAATAAATTCATGAAAAGATTCAGAAGATTTTCATAAGAGGCTGGCTCCTGCTATAGAAAGGAAGTATGAACCGTGGAATAAAGGTACGAGTCATACCATGGCAGTGATGATGAACTTTAGAAATATTTCAAAGTCTCATATTCAAGCCACGGGAGCTCAGTACGGATCGTAAGATGGAGGTACGAGTTGTACCAGGATTCAACCCTAACACAAAATCTATCCAGTCATGCAATGTACAAAAAGATGCTACGGACCGTAGGATCTCGCTACGGATCGTAGGTTGACTCGTGATGTGTGCGGAACCAGATATGGAAATTCACCCTGTTAGCCTAGGAAAAGGATTCTTCTGTCTGCATAAATACGTTTTATGTTTTGTTTTTCAGTAGATTTGATCAGAAGAGATTTTTATGAGGCATTATTGGAGATAACATTAGACAATTGAGAGAAAGAGAGAATTAAGTTCATTTGACTTGTGATCAACCTTTTCTTGAATTCTTCTTGTTCTTGCTATTTGTTCATCAAGATTTTGCTGATTAATTAAAGGAAGTGTTTTTCTCATTCATACTTGTAAGTATTGATTTATGTTTTTAATCATGAATGCAATTCACAACCGTACAACTATGAGAGGCTAAAACCTCCATAACTAGGATTGTGGGAATCATGGTAGATTAACAAGCTAGGGTTGCACAAAGTAATTCTAAAACCAATACAAACACTTATATTGTATTCTCTTCATGCTTAAACATTTCATATTGGTGCGCAACGTTAGGAAATGCCTGAATTCTTTACTTGCTTAGGTCTAAGAGGTAGAGATTAGGAAAATAGAATTACAACGGAGCCTTGATCTTGATGATCATTGTATTAACTTGAGTTGTGGTCACAGGATAGTTAAATCTTGAACTTAGTGATAACGGATAGTTTGAAACCGCTCATAAGACTTGGTCGAGTAATTGAGTATAGTCATTCAATAGGGACTAGTCGGTCGTTTGAATGAACCTAAGTTATCAGTTCTATAAGTAAGTATTGGCAATGATCACGAGTGTATACCCAAAGCAGTTATGAACCCATAGGCAACACAAACCCTAGTTATCTTTTAATATTGATTCAAAACCATATTTTTGATAATTGTTTTACTGTTGATTTTCTTTAGAACCCCCTAATTCTGATGTAACTACCTCACTTACCGACTGTAATCTAGCTCTTCCATATTCCTAGTGGGATCGACCCCAACCTCTAGTTGGGTTCTTTATTGACAACGTCTATTTCATACTTCCATAGGAGGTGTGGTTTGAGCATTCTCAATAGTTGGTTGAACAATATACCATCAACAACCTCATCGTTGTAGGCTTGGGACTTCCCAAACCTAACTTCTTGAAGATTATGCGAGGCATTAGATTGATGCAAGCCCTAAGATCACACAATACCTTGTTTAAAATACACATCCCAATAGTGCAAGGGATAGTGAATGCTCCGGGATCCTCTCTTTTTGGAGCAAGGTTACTAACCATCACAACACTACAATGATGTGACACCTCCACTATGCTCGCATCAACTATCTTCTTTTTTTCAGAAGCTCTTTCATGAAATTCGCATATTCTAGCATTTGGAATAATGCGTCAACCAGCGGTATGTTGATGGATAACTTGATAAACGTCTCAATGAACTTTCGAAACTGATTGTCCTCTTTCTTTTTCTATAAACGCCAAGGGTAAGGAAGTGGGATTCTAGGCTCTTGACCTTGTGTATTTGAGTCCTCCTCACCCTTTCTCACATCATCAAAATCATTGGGAGTAATAGCCACTCCTTCCTCTTCAAGTTCCTCTTAATCATCAACCTAACATAGTTCTTTTGGCACCGCATCCTTCACTCCATTATTTGTGATTAGAGCAAAAGATTTTTTGGCCTTCACACCCGCCTCGGCCACAATTTTCTCACTCCTGGTGACAATCGTCATGCAATGGCCATCCTTCTTTGAATTTGGTATGGCATCACTAGGAAGGGTTCCCTTTATTCGGAGATTCATTTGGGATGAAAGGTTGTTCATTTGGGCTTCTATATGATTTATGGAAGCCAAATAAGAACTCACCATTTGGGCGAGGTTAGACACCTCCCCTTTAAGCTCCCTCACCCCACTACCCGTGGACTCAACCTTCTTCAAAACTCTTTCCAACATCTGCTCTATATTTGAGTTACCAACATCACTCACTCCAGCTTGCATTTAGGGAGCCTAAACCTTAGAAGGGGGAACATGTGGATTTGAACTTCAATGGTATCGTTCCCCTTCATGATTTGGTTCATGGTTTTCCCATCTCTCGTTCCTATCATTCCACCCATATCCTGATTCTTCCAACCTTGATTCTCATCACGATGACGCCAAGGGCCTTGGATGGCACCTTGACATCCCGAACAAGATCCCCCCACTTGGTAATCCATATATTGACACTCTTGTTCATATCTTGGAGATAAAGCCTCCCCTTCATATTGCATATGGCCTTGGGTTCCAACTGCATTTACACTCTTAGCACCAGCCCCAATCACTTGGTCATTAGCTCAAGATGGGTCATCATTTTGGCCAAGGTCTCATCCCTTACTTCATCACGTTTTTCCATCTCCATAGTCACAAGGCTGGAACTAGCACCACTTGAAAACACTGCGGTGTCCCTAGTGTGCCATGCTCGGTTCATCTTGGTCATCTAATCTAAGAGAGCTTTAGCCAATCCATATTTTTGGTCCATCAAGGACTCACCAATGAGATTATTAGCCATAGACTTATTTATTGAGTCAAGTGAGCGATAGAAGCTTAAGAGAAGAACTCTATCAGGCAACCCATGTTTTGGATATATTATAACTTTCTTTTTGAATCGGAGCCAAACCTCATGCAAGCGTCCACATGGGAGTTGTCTAAAATTAGTGATTTCAACCCTCAACTACAACATCCTTGAGGGAGGAAATAACCTACCCAAAAAAGCCTCTGTCAATTCTTTACAGGAAGTAATACACCCCGGGGCCAGCTCCTCTAGTAAAACAGTGGCTTCTCCCGTCAATGAGAATGGGAACAACCTTAATCAAATTTACTCTTGGCTAATATTGGTGATTTTAAAGGGCTGATAGATTTCAAGGAAGTTGCGAAGGTGTCTGTAAGAGTCTTCGCTTAGTTGCCCTCCAAAGAGTCCTTTCATTTGTAGCAAGTGTAAAATAGTGCTGGTCATATGAAACACTGCATTCCCTACCTCCACAATTCAGACAAGGATCACCAAAATATGGATACCCATCATTCAACTCATTTATATGCAAAGATGTCATATTAAGAAGAGTGGCATAATACTAGAAAAAGAAAAGTAAAAATCTATACAATATATAAAGAATAGTTGAATAAAAATCCTAACCTACAAACGATCAATCAATCTTCAAGTCTTCGACAACGACTCTAAAAACTTGATGTCGTCCAAGCGCACGCAAGTGCACGTGGTCGTCAAGTAATATAGGACTGGAAGTCCCAATTATCAATCCCTCAGAGATTTGTCAGATAAATTGTTATAAGGTTATTACTTTATTTTTCTATTCTAACAAAACAAATATAATTGGGGAATGGTTTGGAGAATTAAACTATGAAAACCTAAAATGTAAAATTAAACTAAACAAAAAAGATTGTGGCAGACTTGTTTCTACTTCAAATGATGATGAAAATCTAGGGAATTGACACTTTTGTATCAGGTTGAACTTTCAAGACATGATTACACTAGATTGATTCCTCCTAAGTTTTCTAGTTGCAATTTACTATCTCATTTCTTGCCACTCTCCCGAGCATCCAAGAACTATCTCATGAACCCTAACGCCTGCATCCCTATGGTTGCAGGAGAAATGTGAAACGATGATTATTCCTACTTGTACTTCAACTAAATAAGGTTGAAGGGTATATCCCTATCCTCAACAACAACTTCTAACCTTCAACCAATGGGCCAAAGGATCTTCAAATTCCTATTTTTTATTTACCTTAAACCCTTTCAGTTTCCTTTCTCAAGTTCAACCGAAAGCTAACAAATTTACTCACAAGTTGATCAGCCTAGTGAATAAGCAATTAAAATAAGTAAATATAAAAAATCTTTATGAACGAATCAAAACTAACAATCAACAGTCTTTCAAACTTCAACCATCAACGCTGGGCAAACCCTAGAAGACGTTTAGCCACTCATAGACAAGCGAATAAACATATAAATCATTATCATTCTCAGTAAAACAAGAAAGAAAAGAAGAAACCTAAGTAAAACTTGTCTCAACTCGAAAAGCTGCATTTACAACCATCAAAATAATGAATGATATGATAATCGATATGCTAAAAATGCCCTATATGTTATACATATAGTTGAGCCTTCAAATGATGTTTATGCCTTCAAGTAATTGACTTGAAAATCAGAAAAATCTCATCCAGAGTGTTCTGGCACGCCGCCCCATGTATAGCACCAAGGTGTTAGTCAAATTTTCTCTAAAGAATGGTTCCGGGCGCCCCACTCTTGCCATAACACAAAGGAGTTAGCAAAATTTCTACACTTCTGAACACCTCTGGCGCTCCACTCTCATCATAGCACCAGAGTGTTAGACAAATTTGTGAACTTAGAGAACCTTCTGGCGCCCCGCTCTGACCATAGCACCAAAATGTTAGGAAATCTCATAAGTCTGGAATGTTTCTGGGGCTCCATACTATCCATCTCCCCAAGGTGTTACTGAAATTCTTATCTTTGAAGCTGAGGTAACTGGCGCCCCACGCCATCTATAGCACCAACTTTGGTGTATTTTCTCTGAAACACAAGTGCTGGGCGCACTACGCCAGCCATAGCCACAGGATGACTTTCGCACACTCTTCTTCTTCACACCTTGAGTTATTTTTGGGTCCTTTTTCCTTTGTTTCTTGCTCAAAACATCTAGAAATATTCATTAGCTCACAAGAAACACGAAAACATGAATTCAGACATTTCATAGGGATTATGAGCTCAAAACATATGGGTCAAAATATGGT
>JACEIK010011410.1:10094-26266 GCA_018107945.1 Datura stramonium | reverse complement strand
ATTTAATACTAATGAGGGAGTAATATCTGGATGTTAAAATAAATTAATATACGGTGGTTAATAATAAATGAAAAGGCACCAAATTTTCCCTCCTTATTTCACCCATGTTTTCTGAAATTGTACGACATCCCCATCCTCTCTGCGAAAATAGAGTAACCCACTATTGCTAGGTCTTTTTTTCAAATTTTATAAGTAGAATCTCTTTTCTAGATTTTGTTAGAGAAAAATTAGTAAAGAGAGATACAAGGGTGCGCACATTCATTCCTAGTTAGAGAAAAACTAGCAAAAAGAACTTAGGCATACATATATCTCCATCCAGATTTTAAGGAATCAACGAGTTTAAACAAAGTCGATTTGTTTTCAGGTTTGTTAGAGAAAAAGAAGGCATACATCACTCTTTTCCATCATTTTATAAAGGAAATCAGCTCGATGTTTTGATTATAGAATACTTTTCAAGTTCGTAAAAGAAAATTAGACTTCTCTTCTAATTGTTGCTTGTCACTTTTACTACTTAACTCTTGCTGCGATTTATAATAGCCGGACATTCTTGGAGTATCCTTCTCTTCAAGGTAACTTTATATTGTTTTAACTATGAATTTTTTTGTGAAATGCCAATTTTCCAATTCTTAATTTATATTGAATTCATTCCATCTAGGTCTCTTTTTCCTCTTTTTGCTATCCGTACACTTGCGTATATTAGTGGTAGGCATATGTGTTATATGTATATGACGTGAGTACTTCTGTTAGTAAAGGAAGTAGGATTATGATGTGAGTATACTTTTGTTAGCATTTTTGAGAATGCAGAAAGAAGAAAGATATAATTTCTATTATATAAATGATTGCAATTATTCTCTTGATGATGGTGTATTATGGATTCTCTTGATGATGTTGTATTACTGATTTATGTCAAATCTAACTATAAGTTGCACAGTTGTTCTAGAAATGACTCCTAAAAATAAAATTCAAGACTGCATAAAGTCATTGACATCTGGCAGACATGACCAACATGAGTAACATAGAATTTGTGGTAGGAGGCAAACATCAAATTAAGAGCGAAATAAGAATTCATCAGCACATAACCAAACAGTAATGGTACTAAATCCTAAAAGAAATATCAGATAGTTACAAATGTCACGACCTAAGTCTACACCCTGAACGCGACACGGTGCTTAGAACCACGAATGGCTCCAAGCTACCTCATGGCTTAACATAACTCTATTATGACTGAACTACTGTAAAAGAGTCTTAAGTGGAAGCTATTTATAAACAAATAACCAAATACTTTTATAAGTATCGAACATCTGATAAGATAATACATTTAAATCAAACACTAAATGTAAAGTTAAAACTAACATACTCTGTCTGAAAGTCTTCTTAAAGAAACTGATGAATTGCTGGGACAAACCCCTAGCTAACTCTAATGTTTGAAAACTTAAACAATCTAGGGAAATAGAAACAACTGCTCCAGCCCTCGGGGGATGAGGACTCACCACTGGAATACTGTTGGACTGGGTCTAAATGAGACTAACCACACTACTAAGCCTGAGTGCCTGAGCTTATATCATAGGACGATATAACATAAGGAGTATGCCACAGTATTTTGAATGTACTGACTATGTGAAGTTATGCAGTTTAAAACATAATCACACTAATAAGAAAATATAAGTAAAACACTAAAATTAATATGGAATGACCCTTTCTAAAATCACAAATACTGTAAGAGTCTGTAGTCGGAAAATACTGTAAAGCTAGTAAAAACTTATTGAAGGTCATAAACATATTCTAAAATCTGGGATTGTACTGTACTGTACTATGGAAGTGCCTGTTAACCGACATATAACCACATGAACTAGATGTGGAGTTCAATCTATATGCCCAATCGATAGGACCCAGTATATCTTGCCAGGGTATAAAAAGGCATGGTTGTGTGATCACTAAACTGATGCCTGTTCGGGCTAAAGACCTACGGTGGCACGTAATTTTGAGAACCTGGATGCACTGAAACCCCCATCGGCTCTGTGTTAAGTACTACTCCCAACTGAATTTATAAATATAACTGACTAAATTGATTATCTCGAAAGTGATGTTCTNCCCCATATCACTGAAACCCCCATCGGCTCTGTGTTAAGTACTACTCCCAACTGAATTTATAAATATAACTGACTAAATTGATTATCTCGAAAGTGATGTTCTAAGGCTAACCCAGAACTACTTCTCTTGAAGTGTCCTAAGAGCCTAAAGAATCTAATAACTGTGATTATCAAAAATACTAGTAGACTGATAAAGTCATGAACTGCTAATCTGACCTTTATTGGAAATACTAGATATACACATAATTTGAAAATACTGACTTTAACTATAGCATACATGATGAAAATGATACTCAGATAAAAACCAATGTACAAGTAGAAATTTAGACTAGCCTTTAACTCATGCAAAGTTCAACCCAAGAATATGCTAAAACTTAGGACTAGAAATGAATACGTGTGATTGAAGCTAATACATGCGTTTGACATAGTACAAGTCATGGAAAACTAGATGAATTGTTAAAATGCAAGAGAAATCAGAAATTGTTTAGAAACCTAACTCATGTCTTCCATAGGGCTGAAATGATGAGAGGTTTTTGAAAATATTTTGAGGCACAAGGGTGAAAGGAATACCTTGCTAAATCTCCACATACCTGCAAGAGAATTCCTTGAGAATAAACTTGAGATATCTAAGAAGAAGTAGGAGCCCTAGTTTTGTCTTGAGAGTCTGTCTGAGTTCTTACGGTGAAGTTCTGAGATATTAGGAAAGAATGAGGAGAGACTGATCGATTACTCTCCTAAATCCCCTTCAAAATACCCCAACTCTATGTAGTTTAAGAGTTAGGAGCTTAGGATTTTACATAACTATTCCTAGGAAACCGTTTCAAAAATCTGCCCGGCTGTGGTACGACCCATCCTATGAGTCATACCATGATCATATGATCCGTACTGACACTCGTAGTTAGGGGCCCTGCCTAACACTATTCTCTGACATTTTCCACAGGGCCTACCATGATTCATGAAATCATAACACAGGTCATACAATGATTCATGGTTTCCCAAAATCTCCTAAACACTTCTTTGAAACTCATCTCATGACTAATTAGTATGATTTGTACCATGGTGGTACGAATTGTGACATGCAGTCATGGTTTACTTGTCATCTCCTATTAGACTCTATGAACCTATATCGCAATTCATAGTACGACTCGTACTGCACTAGTAAATCTCATATGAATCACCTGTGGTTTACTGGAAAATTTTTGTTGTCCCTTAGAACCTCATCTCACAGGTCATAGTACAACTCGTACCACCTTCTCATGAGTGATATTGTGACTCATACTGAGGACTTTCTCCCAGCTTTATACATGATCAAGTTTTAAATCTACGGGCTAGTCCTAGGGATTTCTAGGGTGTCATAATATCTCCCCCTTAGGAACATTCATCGTCGAATGGAGACTAAATAAGCTAGAAAGATAGAAAAATTGCTGCAATCCCAAAACTGAGAAGTATAAACTGAATACTAAAGGAGTGACTGACTCCGAAATGAGATAGACACTCTAACTGAATTCATACAACAAGGGTGCACACTAATACATGAATATAACTAGTGAGCATGAAACTAACATGAAACTAAATAGAGTACTGAGGAGGAATTCGGTACCTGGTGCTGAAGCTAAGCTAGAAGGGAAGAGGTGAGGGTGTCTAGCCATCAGATCTGCTTTAGCTTCCTATGTAGCTCCCTAAACTAGTTTGTTCATCCATAAAACTTTTACTAAAGAAACCTCTTTGTTCCTCAACTTACGAACCTGACGGTCTAGAGTTGTACTGAGGACATTTTCACAGTTTTCTACATGATCAAGTTTTAAATTCAGGGCTAGTCCTAGGGATTTTTGGGGTGTTACAATATCTCCCTCTTGGGAATATTTGTCCTCAAATGGAGACTAAATAAGCTAGAAAGATATGGTAGAGTTGAAATCCAAAAATAGAGAACTATAAACTAAATACTGAATGAGTGACCGATTTTGAAATTAGATGGACACTCTAACTAAATTCATGCAACAAAGGTGCACATTATGACATGAATAAAACTGATGAGCATGAAACTATCATGAAACTGAATAGAGTATAGAGGAGGAATTTAGTACCTGGTGCTGAAGCTGAGTTGGAAGGGAAGAGGTGAGGGTATCTAGCGATCATTTCTTTTTCGGCTTCCCATGTAGCTCCCTCAACTAGTTGGTTCCTCCATAAAACTTTTACTGAAGCGACCTCCTATTTCCTCAAGTTATGAACCTGATGATCTAGAATCTGAATTTGAACCTCTTTGTAAGAGAGACTATCCTTTACACCAACACTCACTAAAGGAATAACAGAGGTTAGATCATGATGCATTTCTTCAACAGAGACAGACGGAAGACTGGGTGCATCAATGTTAACTCCGCAGGCAAATCCAACTCATAGGATACCTTGCCAATGCATCTGAAGATTCTATAAAGGCCAATCTATCTAGGAATGAGTTTTTCTTTCTTCCCAAATATCATCACCCTTTTCATAGGTTAAACTTTTCAGATATACCAAATCATCCACGGAAAACTCCAACTCTCTTATCCTTGCATCTGCATACAATTTATATCGTCTTTGAGCTATTTTCAATCGTTCTCTGATAAGTTAAACCTTCTGCATGGCTTCATGTACTGAGTTAGGCCATATTAAGGCAGCTTCACCAACCTCAAACCAACCTATCGGGGACCTATATCTCCTACCATATAATGCCTCAAACGAGGCCATTTGAATATTGGATTGGTAGCTGTTGTTATATGTAAACTCAATGAGAAATAGGTGATCATCCCAATTACCCTTAAAATCAATCACGTAAGCCCTCAACATATCCTCAAATGTCTAAATAGTCTGCTTAGTCTGACCCTCTATTTATGGGTGGAAGTTGTGCTGAGCTTAACCTGAGTGTCAACTCTCTTCTGAAATGACTTCTAAAAGTTTGAGGTGAATTAAGTACCCCTAGATGAAATGATGGAAAAGGGGACTCCATGCAGTTTGACTAACTCCGATATGTACACTCTAGCATAATCCTCTGTTGAGTCTATGGTTTTAACTGGCAGGAAATGTGTCTACTTAGCCATCCAGTCTACAACCACCCAGATTGAGTCATTTTGTCGGCACATACAAGGTAGACTTGTAAAGAAATTTGTGTTCACTTCTTCCCACTTCCAAGTAGAAATTATAATACCTCGAGTCATAGCCCCAAGTATCTGATGTTGAACCTTGACCTGTTACAGTTTGGACACTTAGCCACAAATTCTGCAATGCCCTTCTTCAACTATTCCACTAGTAGACTTCCCGTAGACCACGGTATATCTTGGTGCGACCTGTATGTATAGAGTAATTTGATTTGTGAGCTTCCGTTAGTATCTATTACCTCAAATCACCTACATTTGAAACACAAAACCTTCCTTGATAACTAAGCACACCATCTTCCCCTTTCAAGAATGCTTCCACCTCTTTATTTAGGACTGCTTCTTTCAACTCGAGTAAGGGTCTTCATCTTGGTTTGACTTAACCTTCACCACAAGGGAGGATTATGACCTACTCTGGACTACAACTCCGCCTTTCGTTGAGTCAACTAAATGAACTCCTAACCGAGCCAGTCTACGACCATCTCCAACCAATTATTTCTTATCATCCTCAACATGAGCAACACTCACCATAGACAAGTTGCTGAGGGCATCAGCCACTACGTTGGCTTTGCCTGGGTGGTACAAGACGCTCATATCGTAGTCCTTCAAAAACTCAGACCACCTTCTCTGACGTAGATTCAGGTCTTTCTAATTGAACACATACTGCTAGCTCTTATGGTTAGTAAAAACATCCATATGAACCCCATAAATGTAGTGCCTCCAAACCTTCAAGGCAAATACTACCACTGCTAACTCATGATCGTGAGTTGGATAGTTCTTCGCATGAACCTTGAGCTGTCTGGAAGCATAGGTATCAATTTCCCATGTAGTATCAAAACACATCCAAGACCAATTATAGAGGCATCATAATAGATAAGGAACACATAATAGATAAGGAACACATTTGAACCCTCAGGAAGGGTCAAAATTGGGGTTGTGGTGAGTCGAGTCTTCAACTCCTAAATACTCTTCTCACATGCATCGAACTATTGAAACCTCACCTTCTTTTGAGTTAGTTTGGTCAAGGGAGATGCAATGGAGGATCCTTCTACGAACCATCTATAATAATTGGCGAGGCCCAAGAAAATCATGATGTCTTATGAAGAGGTAGGTCTTGTCAAGTCCTTGACTACCACTAACGTTTAAGGATCTACCTGAATACCCACATTGGAGACCACATGACTGAGGAGAACTATTGATTTTAGATAGAATTCACACTTGAAAAATTTACCGAACAACTGACTGTCCCTGAGAGTCTGTAACACTATCCTCAAGTTATCTGCACGTTCCTCCTCTGTTCTGGAGTAAACCATAATATTGTCGATGAAGACAATGATGAACATGTCCAGATATGATTTAAGTACCCTATTTATCAAATTCATAAAATCTGTTGGAGCATTCATTAGTCCAAAAGACATAACTACAAATTTGTAGTAACCATACCATGTTCTGGAGGCTGTTTTTGAAACTCTTTGGCCCTAAGCTGATGGTATCCTGATCTGAGATCTATCTTGAAAAAATAGCTAGCTCCCTGGAGTTTGTTGAACAATTCATCAATCCTGGGTAGAGGATATCTATTCTTCACTGTGACCTTGTTCAGCTAACAGTAGTCGATGCACACTCTGAGCGTACCGTCCTTTTTTCGCACAAATAGGACTTGGGAACCCTAGGAGAGATGTTGGGTCTGATGAAACCCTTATCCAAGAGGTCCTTCAACTATTCATTTAACTCTTTAAAATTAGTTGGATCCATTTTGTATGAAGGAATTGAGATAGGCTGAGTATCTGGGAGAAGGTGTATGCCGAAGTCTATTTTCCACTCAGGAGGGACTCTACGAAGATCTTCAAGAAATGCATCTGGGAACTCATTTATAACTAGAACTGATTGAAGAGTTGGGGCTTCAGAACTAGAATCCTTGACCCTAACCAAGTGATAAATGTACCTCTTTGAGATCATTTCCTAGCCCTGAGTTAGGAGATAAACTGACCCTTAAGCGCTGATGTACTACTCTTCCACTCTAGGTCTGGTTCATTAGGAAATTGGAACTTAACCACTCTAGTTCTGCAATCAACTAAGGCATAACAAAAATTTAACCTATCCATGCCAAGAATGAGGTCAAAATCGACCATATCTAACTCTACTAGATCAACTAAGGTGACTTTATGTAACACTATAACCGAGCAGTTTCTGTACACACGACTGGATGTAACTGTCTCACCAACCAGAGTAGAGACTAAAAATGTCTTTGAAATATTTTCTATACTAATATCAAACTGGACTACAATATAAGGAGTCACAAAAGAATGTGTGGCTCCTGGATCTAGTTGTAACACCTCGGATAATTTAAGCGATAAACCTGCGCTTTTGAGGTAAGACTAAGAGTAATTAATAGGATAAGAAGGAGGTATTATGAGGTTTTTAAGTCACTCTATGATAAAATTTAACATTGGACGTCAATCAAGTTGTAGAACAAAATTCGGCAAAAGTTATTGCAAATTTCCTTCTTGAGATTCCTTTAAATTTAGGTCAAATGTCTTGAAGCTTTTCTCCCAATATATAAGGAGTTTAAGGGGTGTACGACCTATCAAATCAAAGTAATATGAGTCTACCTTTAAAAGCATTAAATCATTTATCAATCCGACTTCAAAATAGAGAGATATTTACGTTTTCACAAGACTGCACAAGCAGGAACGTCACAAATGGGTTGAGGCGGTGGAGGACTATTTAAGTCCCTTTGGTAAGTGGATTGCTATATTTTCTCATTTTTGGAATTGATTAAAGGTCATAAACTGTTCATGCAATGACCCTCGTTATGTATGTAAACTCATGTCTCTTAGCATGCTCAAGTTTATGAACTCAGTCCTTAAGATTTGCCTTAGCGGCTCATATGATCGTTCCATATCAGGTATATGCTCAGCTTAGACTTCATAAACAATTTGTGTTCCATAATCTAAACCTGATGTATGTGTCCCCATGATTGAAATGATGGTTACAGCGTGTACGTTCAAGATAACTCTCTATTCATGCCATAGGTGCTAGGTATGGAGAAGTGCATGAAGCACAACTATTAGTAGCCAAGCCTGGAAGATAGGGGAATTCTTGAATAACGTTATCTACAAGGAGCCATGGGAAAACCATAAGTGATAGGCCGAAATGAGGTGGTGATTTATAGGTAAACCATGGTATGGTGTGACTGGTGACTTTTGATTAGAGCTAGAACTTGTATGACTTTCTTGTTTAAGGGGAAGTAATGTTCTTAGTGGATAACACTAGGTTTCCTGAGAGCAAGAATGGTTTTATTATGTATTGTAATGCCTCTAGGGTTTGTATCAGTTGTGTATTGATTCAATATGGTAAGGTCATTACGTATGCCTCTAGACAACTTAAGACTCATGAGAAGAATTACCCAACGCATGACCTAGAGCTAGAAGCCGTGGTATCTTCTTGAAGATTTGGAGGCACTACTTGTATGGGGTGCATGTGGATGTGTTCACAGATCATAAGAGCCTTCAGTATGTGTTCACGCAGAAGGACCTAAATTTACGACAAAGGAGATAACTAAAGCTTCTCAAGGACTATGTCATGAGTGTCCTTTTCATCTAGGCAAGGACAACGTAGTGTCGAATGCTCTTAATAGGCTATCAATAGAGAGTGTGTCTCACATTGAGGATGGAAGGAAGAAGTTGGTGAAGGATGTGCATTTGCTCGCTCGTTTAGGGGTTCACCCTGGTGACTCGACAAATGGTAGTGTCATTATTCAAAATGGATCAGAATCTTCATTGGTGACTAAGGACAGGACTAGGCAACACAAGGATCCTATCTTGGTAAAGCTAAAGGAAGCTATCCAGAATTAGAAGGTGGAGGGTTTCTACCAAAGGGAGATGGTGTACTTCGATATCAAGGTCATTTATGTGTTCGGACTGTTGTTCATTTGAGAGAAGGATATTGCATGAGGCTCATGGTTCCTAATAATCTATCCATCCAGGAGCCACCAAGATGTACCATGACCTATGAGATATTTATTAGTGGAATGGCATGAAAAAGGACATAATGGAGTCCGTGGCAAAGTTTCCAAATTACCAGCAGGTGAAGGTTGAGCATCAGAGACCTGGAGGTATGCTTCAGGATATTAGCATTCCTACTTGGAAGTGGGAAGAGGTTAATATGGACTTCATTACAAGATTGCTTTGTTCACGCCGATAATACGACTCCATATGGGTGGTGGTGGACAGGTTGACCAAAGCAACTAATTTCTTATCGGTCAAAACTACTCATTCAGCTGAGGATTATGCTAGATTATATATTCGGGTGTTAGTTTTGTTGCATGGAGTCCCCTTGTCCATCATCTCAGATAGAGGTACTCAGTTTACCTCACAGTTTTGGAGATCATTTTAGAAGAACTTGGAACTCAGATCAAGCTTAGCATAGTTTTTCACCCGTAGATAGATAGTCAGGCCAAGCATACCATTCAGACTCTTAAGGATATATTGAGAGCGTTCGTGATTGATTTCAAGGGTAATTAGGATGACCACTTGCCTCTCATTAAGTTTTCCTACAATAACAGTTACCACTCTAGTGTTTTGATGGCTCCATTTGAGGCTCTTTACAGGAGGAGATATAGATCACCTATTGGATAGTTTGAGGTAGGTGAAGATATATTGATTGGGATAGATTCAATTCATGAGGTCATGGAGAAAGTCCAGCTTATTAGAGAAAGGCTGAAAACAGCTCAGAGTCGTCAGAAATCTTATGCAGATGTTAGACGGAGCGAGCTTGAGTTTGAAGTTGATGATTGGGTGTTTCTAAGGGTGTTTCCCATGAAGGGAGTGATGAGGTTCGAAAAGAAAGGGAAGCTTAGTCCTTGGTATGTTGGACCTTATATGATTCTGAGGTGAGTTGGCAAAGTGGCATATGAGTTGAAGCTACCAGTGGAGTTGGCTTTGGTACATCCATTTTTCGATGTATCTCTATAAAAATTTTCATTGGTGACCTGGAATTAGTTTTTTCAATGGAGAGCATAGGTGTGAAGGATAGCCTTACCTATGAGGAGGTTTCGGTTTAGATCCTTGATTGGTCAAGTTCAAAAGTTGAGAAACAAGGAAGTAGCTTCAGTGACGGTTTTGTGGAGGAATCAGCTTGTTGAAGGAGCAACATGGGAAGCCAAAGTAGATATGATGGCTAGATACCCACATCTTTTCCCTTCCGGCTCAGTTTCAGCATGAGGTATTAGTTTCCTCCTTAGTACTCTATTTAGTTTCATGTCTAGTTCATGTCTGTAATTAGTTTCTTTCATGTTTTGGCATGTATATATGTTTTGTGAATTCATTTCAGTCATGTGTATCAATCCGGAGTCCGTCACTCCGTTAGTTTTCAACTTCAGCTATTTAGTATTTGGGATTGCAGTTCCTTTCCCCAGCCTTTTAGTATACTTAATCCACATTTGAGGATAAATGTTCCCAAGGGGAGATAATGTAAAACCCAGGAAGTTCTTAAGGTCAGACCCAAGGATTGAATTCGAGAAATCAGTGAAAATTTTATCAAAGCCATGGGACGACCTAAGGGACGAGTCATTGTAGGGAAGAATGACCCATGGTGTCTCTTGTGATAAGTCCCTAGTTAGAATTTTCCAGCAAGCAATGGGCCTAGCTACGACTCATTGGAAGATCTTACAGGTCGTCCTGACTGGCTTTTGAATTGTGTTCAGGAAATGCCTAAAAACCAAGTCAATGACGACGAGAGGATTCGACGAGTCATTTTTCTAAGTAACGACCCGTCCTGTCTGGTTGTTGGCTAGAGAATCAAAAGATTGATAGAAATTCCCCTGGAAGCAACGGATAGAATAACGGGTTGTTGTTTCATATGATGACCCATCCTGCTCAGTCGTTGGTTAGAACATTAGCAGAATACTGGATGTGCTAAAGATACAACTAGAAGGTGGAATGACCCATCCTATTAATCGTTGGAGAGGTATCAACTGAGTTTCAGAATTGCCCTGGGGAACGACGGACAATCCAATGAGTCGTGGTATCCTACAACGACTTGTTTGATGGATTGTTGTAACTGGCAGTGTCTATTTTTCAAGCGAATCATTAAGGGTATTTTCATAAATCCTAAGCTCCTTAGTCCTAAACTACATCGTTTTAATCCCTGAAAGGAGTGTTTTAAGAGGGTTAGCCTATGTAGGTAGCAACGAGTCGTTGTCAGGAGCCATGGGAGAATTTCTAGATTAGTGGCACTGGTGACAACGAATGGCAGCAACGAGTCATTGGAGATAGCAATGACCCGTCCTATCTGGTTATGGTGAGGGATCAGAGACCTGAACTCAAGGAGTAGCAGCGAGTGATAACAACGGACCGTAGGATCTAACAACGGATCGTTCTGACGTTTGTTGTCACTGATAGTGCAGAATTTTTAAGAAATTCATTAAGGGTATTTTTATTATTTCTAAGTCCTAGGGTCCAAAAATACGTTGTTTAAGGCTAGAAATGAAGTGTTTTCTAATGGGTAAAGCCATTCTAGGCTCATTCACATCCATGCATGCAAATTGAAGGGTTTAGGAGGTGATCAAGTTAGACTTTCTTCAAGCTTTTATTCAATCTTTCATTGGGCAATCACGGAGTGGTAAAATCAGTTGTTCCCTAGGTATGTAGGGTTATGAATGGGTGAATTCATTCACACTCATGCCCAATATCTCTCTAGATCGTGAAAATTCATATGTTGATCCTATGAGATTTTAACCTAATGCATGAAATTTCTAATTTCCTACATGGGTATAATTTAAAGATGTTTCTAGCATTGAATTATGATTCATGGGAAATTTTTACATTGTTTTCCATTAAAATCATGTTTCAAGCTTTATGAATTAAAATGCCCAATTATAAGAAGTTCATGAAAGTTGAGATTCATGATGAATATTCAAGTATGATGAGTTATTATTGATGAAAAGCATGTTTTCAAGTTACCTGTATTTATGATCATGTTTTCAAGTGAATTATGTATTTTCAAGCATGTTAATGTATCGGGCAATGTCGACATGTTCAAGGATGATTTATGATTTTACGGATTAAGCTTACCATATGATTTTGGAGCGAAGACTCCCAATTATATTCAGCTTGTTGTATGGTTTGAGCAAAAGCTCCTCATATATGATTTCAGATTTGATATGTATTTGATTATTGAGCTTCGTCAATAGACGATGGTAAGCTTCATTGAAAAACAAAGGAGAGCATATGCATATTTTGGGAGTAGTGTCTAGCACCGAGTAGGCTAAGGGTCGATCACCCTATGCCTCAAACTACGCACCAACATAGGTTTATACATATCATATATATACTTTGGGACCTCCCTTGTGAGATATCCCCTGCCCCGACTGGGCCTCGAGCTTGATATCGATATCATGATTTCGTCCTTAAACCTAGAAAGGCTTTGAACGGCTCTACCCACTTGACTGTGATAGTTGGGACCACATAAGCTCTATCATGGTATGTCGGTTATATGACGACTCTCCTATTTTTCCTCATGATTTCAGTTATGCATGTTTATCACTCATGATATATATATATATAATATATATATATGTTCTGTGCAGGTTTGACCCAATGTTCAGTTTTACTTATGATTATTAGATTTCAGCTTTGGGTCAATCGATTCAACATGATGTTATGTTATGTTCAAATTATGATTTCAGAAAATAGCATGCAAGCCCTACTCTTAGATTCTTCTCTTGATCATATTTTATATTATGCATGTTTTAAATGATTTTACTTAATTAAGCAGTTTTATTTACCCTGCATACTCAGTATATTCCACGTATTGACCGCATACTCTATGTTGTATCATTTCATGATACAGGCTCCGTCATCAGACTCAGCCCCGCCACTAGCCACCTTTTAGAGTTAGCATTAATCTATATTGGTGAGTCCTCATCTATCGAGGGCCCCTCTTTTATCCATTTATATTTTCGTATGTTCAGTTTCAGACTTAGAGAGTTAGTTGGGGTTTTGTCCCATCAACTCATCAGACTTAGAGGCTTTTCAGACAATAGATTGTACTTAGCTTCAAACTCGTGTTGTATAGTTGGATTATATGTTATGCTAGACTTCCGCTATGTTAACTTATTTGATTGAGTTAGGTGTTTGTTCATATCATGGGTCAACTTAGAGTCCCTCGGGGCTCCTTGTCCCATGTCTCGATCCGGGCTTATGTTCGGATCGTGATAATTAGGGACCAACAATTAGGGACGAGTTGAAAATCTAGTCCTTAATTTTGCATCTACAAGGATTGGATTATTTATGATCCCTAATTCTTGCTTATCATTTTTAACTTAGTGAAGATAATACATCTGTTCTCTAAAAAAGTAAAGAATCTGGTCCCTAATAATGTAAAATGAGCAGAGAGTGTGAGGTGCTAATTAGATTGAAGTAATAAATAAAATATTTTAATATAACTCCAATCTCTCCCTCTCTCTTGAATCTTCCAAATTAAACCTCTCATCCGCTGAAAAATGGTTCTTCAAATCCCTAAGTCCTTTGCAATAAACTCAATTAAGAATTTATGGTACATACTTCCACTAACACATGTAAAGTAAAGGTAATCCAGGGCCTAATTCTGTAGCCTTTTGCATTAGGGATCATGAAGGGAATGTTTTGGTAGCTAAAGGTGTGAAATTGGCTGATTCTAACAACCTAGTGGCCGAGGTTAGGGCTGTTACAGAGGGATTGATTTACTGCCAAGAGAATGGCTTGACAAATATTATTATTGATTCAGATTCAATCGTTATGGTGAATATTATGGAAGGGGGATGGGAGGTTCCTTGGTATGTGACATTGGAGGTCAAGACCATCAATATTCTGAGGAGAAGGATTGCATCAACAAGAGTACAACACTCCCTTCGGGAGGAAAATACTCTTGCTGATTTTTTTTTGCTAACTTGATTTTGTTTTTGCAAGTAATTTTTAGTTCAATAATTTTCAAGAATTACTAAGCGAGGCCAGATTAGTCAGATTATACAAAATGAGGACTCCAAACCTCAGAAGAATCTACTCTGACTAACATAGGAAGTAACCAGTCACAACAAAAGGATCGAGATAATTATATATTAAAGTAGCAATTAAAGTTTACATGCTTCAAAGTTTGAAGAAAATTCGGTTGAATATAGCTTCATGCACCTGGTGAGAATTTTTGGGTGTTCTATTGAAGCTAAGTCAGGACTTTATAAGAAGTAATTGGAAAATGCTACTTCCATGGATAATTGCTCTCTTTAATTAAGGGCTTGTTCAGTGTGAGGATCCTTCAAAAAGATGAAAGTACATTAATTTCTAAATCGCTTTTCTTCAAACCTGGAGATCTGATGGTAGTATTAACCTCCAAGAGGTTCAACCCATCGATCTATGGTGAAAGGAAGGAAAGAGGTTAAGAGGAAGGGACATAGCTTCTCTGGCATAGGTTGGTGCGAATGGACCTGCGGATGGAAATGTCAAAAGATCAAGATAAGAAGAGAGAGAAAGAGTAAATTAGAATGGCAAGCTGATTTGAGAGTGAAGTACCTGGACTTGGATGGATTTGCAGTGGTGCTCATTCAGTCGTAAATGCTTGTTAGATGCAAAAAACACAAAGGCTAGTTAGAAAGTTTCATCTTCAAGAGGCAGCAGGAAGAAGTAACGATTCAAAAACCCAAACCAAGAAGTATGATCTAAACGACCTCACTCACCTGTGCAGATTAGGAGTGGTGCAGCTATGTCGGTGAAGGAGAAGAGATACCAACCAGCATCGAGAATATTCAAAAGCTTCAATCGAATTTCCTAATTTGATTTGTTTTGTTTTACTTCTGTCTGAATTTGTTTACTAATTTGGGCCGGGTCTATTTGTGGACCATGTCTTAACTCTTTGGCTTTTTATTAGTATAGAGGCCTTGAGCCTCATTAAAAAAATAAAAAAAAATTAAAAAACACATGTAAAACTTTTTCTTATTTGTGAAACCTAGAAACCGAACTCCATTTGTTAAGTCGCAAATGATTTAGGGACGAAAACTTCAAAAAAATGTAAGTCCCTATATTAGAATTATTCTTTTTTTTTCATTTAAAAATTTTTCTTCGACGTAATTTATGAATGGAGTGTATAATGTGAATTTTGGAATTTATTTTTGAAAGAGTGACAAAGGTTTGTTGATTATAAATTTGTATGCTATTTTGAAATATTAGCAATAGAGGAAAAATGGGTGGAATTACCTGTGAGAAAGTCTATCTTATTCAGACATAAGAAAGATCAAAATAAATCTCAAAACTCCTTCAGATGTAGTTTTATATTATGGGAGGTCGCGAACTCGTCCTTCATCACATTTTTTTGTGAAATTTGAGTTTGTTTTATATCACCTTTGCAATTACTTACCCTGCAATTACGCTGATAAGATTCTAAATTTTTGGGTCCGAGATTTGTTGGGCCAGTTGAGATAATGAGGATATGGAGTTTTTGCTTATTCTATGTGATGGTTGAGCTTTGGGGATGTGTGGTACTGTACTTTTTTTAGGGTTCACTAATCTAGTAAATATATTCATCCCTTCCTGAACATCTTTGAGAATTATATCATGATGATTCTAACGTAAGTGTTATAGTAGAGTCATATTGATTGGGTGAAGCCTGAGATTCCTGGTTCTTTATTTACTCTAGTCTTATGTGCGAATAATTTATTTATTTAGATTAATTTGATATATCTAGTTTGTGTTTACCTTGTTGTTGCATCGATGGTTACTTTTGTAGTTTCGCACGGTAAAAATAATATCTTTTATAGTAGGAATAGTTTGGGGGTACTTGTAGTACTACTACACTGTTTCCTTCTTGTGTGTTCGTGGCTCGGGGGGAGGGGAGGGGAGGAAGAAAGGCGCTGGTAGAAGAAGTTCTCTATCTTTATTTAATAACTAGGTTATTTATCCGTGCTTCGCGCGGTAATGTAAAGCAT
>JACEIK010011409.1:11382-27412 GCA_018107945.1 Datura stramonium | reverse complement strand
AAGGCATTTTCTTTCGGCAAGTTAGTTTCTTCAGCATAGTAATCCAGTATGAATTCCAGTAAAGCATGTCAGGAGTATGTTATCATGTCTAGTTGTTATTTTCACTCGAGACTCGTAAATTTTATTGTTTTGGACTGGATTATACCTGTATAGTTTCCGTGACCACCCCAGGGTTAATAGCTGTGTCGCCGCCCGCCAGGGGCGAGGATACGTCGCTCTACGGAGCGGCATGCCATCTGCAAGGGACGAAGATGGGGATCCAGATCCTCATATTGCCGTGGTTGTCCTTATACACACCCCTGCCGAGCGTTTACGCCCGGGGTATAGATATCGGGAGTCCTCCGAACTCAAGCACAACTATAGTCAGGGGTCAAGCGAGCCTAGCTACAGACCCAGGGGACTGGCAGGGTGCTTATAGCTTGTAGTTGATTCAATATGACCTTGATAGGGGTATATAGATTGAGGTGTACTCACTAGGGCTAATGGGGGCCCAGGTGGGTTGTTTTGTGCTTATTGTACCTTCCGGCTTATGGGAGCCAGGTAAGGTTTATGCTTGCTTTAGTTACTGATAGTTAGACAGTAGGATCCCTCATTTGTTAGGTTTGACCCCTACCCTCTTTATTACAATTATGTTTAATCCTGATTTCACTACCTCAGTCATCTTCAGTCTGTTTTGTTTACTTTAGTCACTGTTAGTTCTATTTCTTACTTTCAATTATTTAAAGTTACTGCTTTACATACTCAGTACCTGTGGTACTGACGCCCTCTTCTGGGGCACTGCATTACTTGCCTGCAGGTACAAATAGATGAGGAGCAGATCCCTCGTAGTTCTAGTCAACTGTATAGAGTCGTCAGCTCCATTCTTCCGGAGCTTGTGTGATAGAGGTTTACTTCTTTTGTTTGTATAGTATGGGTAGGTTGGTGCCCTATCCCAACCATCTTATTACTCCTAGAGGCTTGCAGATTGCATTACTTCCCTGTTGTTAGATGATAACGGCCATGTGGGGCCCATATGTATTTTTGACTATGTCTGTTGGCCGTGTGGGGCTCTATTTAGCTGTTGGTTGGTGGCCGTGTCGGTCATAGCTCAATTTAGCATCGGCTTTCACTTTCCACTTAAAACTAGATATCATGGTGGCCTTGTCGGCCCACATAGGACTCCCTATGTTTGTTTGTCTCTGGTTAGCTGTTTATTTTTATAGGTGGCTATAGGCCTTGTCGGCCGGGGGTTGCATTTACAGCCGCTATATAGCCCGTTGTTTTCTTGATTCTAGAGTTAGAGTCAGCCCTGCACCAGAGGTGCTTAGGCTCAATCAGCTCAGTAGTTTAGGTCCTAGACGGGAACCAGGTGCCAGTCATACGTCCCAAGGTGGGGCGTGACAACAACACGAGTCTGAAGTTGAATACAATCTATTGTCTGAAAAGCCTCTAATTCTAATGAGTTGATGGAACAAGACCCCAACTAAGTATATAAGTATGAAACTGAAAATAAGTAAACATAACTGAATAGAAGAGGGGCCCTCGACAGATGAGGAATCACCAATAGGGACTGGATGCTAACTTCGGAAGTTGGCTAGTGACGGGGCTGAGTCTGAAGATCGGAGCCTGTATCATAAAACGATACAACATAGAGTATATGGTCAGTACGTGGAATGTACCGAGTATGCAAGGTAAGTAAAACCACTTAAATAATTAAAATCATTTAGAACATTCATAATATGAAACATAATCAAGATAAGAATCTAAAAGTAGAGCTTGCATGCTATTTTTCTTAAATCATGATCTAAACGTAACTGAACATCATAATTGAGTCAAATGACCCAAAGCTGAAATTTGATAATCGTAAGTAAAACTATACATTGGGTCCAACCTGCTTCAGAACATATTTATATATATCATGAATGATAAACAGGCATGACTGAAATCATGAGGAACAATGAGAGACTCGTCATGTAATTGACATTACCACAATAAAGCTTACGTGGTCCCAACTATCACACTTAAATGAGTAGAGCTGTCTAAAGCCATTCTAGGGCTAAAGACGCTACCATGATATCGAGATCAAGATGAAGGTCCTTGGGTTAGGGGAAAGCTATCAAATGAGGTCCAAATAATCTGATCATACCTATGTTGGAGCGTAGCTCTGAGGCATAGGGTTGACTAACCCTTAGCCTACTCGGTGCTAGACACTACTCCCAAAAATATGCATGTTCTCTAAATCATTTTTCAACGAAGCTGACCATCGTCTAGTCACAAAGCTGAATAATCATGTACATATAAAATATGAAATCATACACGAGGAGCCTTGACTCAAACCATACCACAAGCTGAACATAATTAGAAGTCTTGACTCTAAAACCATGTGGTAAGCTAATTAACTTGAAATCATAAATCATACTTGAACATATGTGCTTGCCCAACACTTAAACATGCTTGAGAATGCTTGATTCACTTGGAAACATGATCATAGGCATGGGTAACTTAAAAACATGCTTTTCATCATAAATATCTCATCATATTTAAACATACATCATAAATCTCAACTCATATGAACTTCTCATGGATGGGAATTATAATTTATAAAACTTGAAAACATGATTTGTAATTGAAAACATTGTAAAACTTGCCCATGAATCATAATACAATAATAGAAACATACTTAGATCATACCCATGTAGAAACTTAGGAAATTCATGCGTTGGGTTAAAACCCCATAGGATCAACATATAGATTTTCATGAATTAGAGAGGGACTAGGCATGGGTATGAATAAACTCACCAATTCATAACCTTACATACCTGAGAGAATCTGATTCTACCACTTCTTTAATTTCCCAAGGAAGAATTGGTAAAAAACTTGAAGGAATTAAGCTTAATCACCTCTCTAGACTTCTATGTTTGCATGCATGAATAGGAATAGCTTAGAATGAACTTACCCCTTTTAAAACTTACTATTCATTGCTTAAAACGATGCAGTTTAGGCTTAGTATCATAGGAATTACGGCTAATCCCTTACTAAATTTGTAGAGAAAAACTGGCTGCCAGTCCCAACGAGGGACTGGATGAGTCATTACCACAGGGCACGAGTCGTCGTCTGCTGTTGTTAAGTGCACTGCCATTTTTCCTCAAAGGATCCCTAGGAGGGAGCTAACAGCTCGTCATTTATGACAATGACTCGTGGTCACCTTCTGTTACCTCCAGTGCCTAAAACCTCAAGTCTTTAACCCACTGCTGACCACGACTCACCTAACGAATCTTTACATCTGACCACGACTCGTGGTGTCCAGTCATGGGGTACATTGCCCGTTCATCCTTCATCCTTCCACTGCCCTTGACCACGTGTGACCCAATGACTCGTGGGGTTGACCGTGACTAGTGGTTACACCCGTGGTGACCCCACATTTAAAATTTCCAAGCAAGTCAACACTCCTCACCACGAGTCACTTAACGACTCGTGGTCAACCTGACGGGTCACCTGATGAATCATTCTATGACCTAGTGCAAAAAATCCTATTTTTCTCTATTTCAACTCCAGGATCTAATCTTAGGGCCTTTTGGGTGTAACATGGATCCACAAGAATTGGGACAACAGGAGGGGTTGAATCCCTTTTTCCACAGTGGCTCCGACCAAAGCTTGAAAGAACTATAGTATGGCTCGTGTGAAACTATAAAATATATGAGGATCTTAGGAAAGCTTAGAGACATTATAAATAGTTTAGAAACTTCCCGGGAAAATCCTTTAAAACTTGAAAAAAATAATCCAACTCTTAGGACAAATAATCAAAGATAATTGTTCAGAAAGTACGACGAAGAACTTCTCTTTAACTTGAGTCAGTATCTCAACAATGTTTGATTCTAATCACTTCATAAGAATTTAACACTTTACTGGCCTTTCATCAGCTTAACACAAACTGAACATAAACAACTTTATTTATAACTCTTTTGCTAAACGTCTTTAGAACAGGGTAAATCTTGCTGGCCATTTGCCTACTCATTTACAATCATAACCCTTATAATCAAAGTTAAAAATCTTTAGCTCTACTTTCTTTATTTATCTTAACTTCTTTTCCAAACAGGATTCGTCATTCCCTACTTAATTATTTACTCTCGTGTTTACTATTCTAGCAATTCTAATATGCACTTACCTTTTTTACCTAATTGCCAACCTTATCTCTTAAACCTCGTCTTTCTCATATTTTAATGTCGTTCAATGGTTCTTGAAATCAACTATTGAGATAGAGCATATAACTCACATATTACCTTAAAAGGTCTAACATTTACTCTTATCTCTCCTTTGCTACTAGCGCCTCAACTTTTACACTTGGGTTAACTTCCTTACACATATACAACTTTCAAATAACATGAAACATGTCTATTTAAAGCCTTAAAAAATTCTTAGGAGGTCTAGATAACACAAGAGCTCTAATAAACATATAGCGACTTTCTAAAGGCAATCCTTGCCGCCTTAGCGTGTAACTTTAACGTAAGCATAAACATATACATATATTATGGTTTTCATATAACCTGTTAATATCAAGATACTGTGTAGAGATAGTTCCATAGAAATATCAATAGTTTACACATTCGAGTTCTATTTTCCTAGTTTAACTTATCTGTTAATTAAGAAACGCGTTAATTAGTCGCTTAGCTTAAGGGAGAGAGATCAGGGGATCTTTTCATGTCCCCAAGTACCTTAAACATGCATATAATATGGTAGGTAACTATTGTAAGGCAATTCCATTTTGTTACCCTCGTTAGCTCTCATTGAGTTAAAACCAATTTCAAATATTAGGTTCGTTTGTGCATCGTCGTCTTGCCATGTTTACCAATTTCCTTAGCAACCATAATGTGAAACACTTTTTACACCACAAATACATAACATAATGTAAAGGACCATATCACATTTCCCACTCCGAGGGGACTTCAGACTCAATTTACAACTATGACCATAATCAAAGGCAATTGCCCTCTTCATTTTACATTCATGTGTTCCAAATCTTTAGAAAATACATAACTTAATACCAAGTAATTCTAACAACCGTGATGAACCATAATATGCTGCTACATAATCTTAAGTACAGGGGAATGCTAGATTCATCCTCGGCACAAATTCATGCTTGAAAATCAAGAAACAAAGGACGCCTTGCATACCTTTTTTGGCAAGCTTTCTTATGTCGTTTCTTTCGTCCAAAAATCAGAATTTATCCCCTTAAATTACTTGAGTGTATCACAAGGTTAGAAGGCTGTTTCAAGCCAATTTATCCAGCCAAAATATTACATCAATAGGAAGTGACAACACAAACAAATAAGGCAACACTTAGCATTTCTTACTTTAACTTGTTTCTACAAATTTGAGGGAAAATAGAAGTAGGATATTACCTCACTTTTCTCATGAAAGATTATCACAAATATAGAGTATATTCTCAGAAAAACACAGTTGTTCCAACCTTCAAAAACGAGCATAACTTCCACAACAACATACCAACAACGGCAGCCAACATAGCCTCCAAATTCTGTCTTTAGCTAGGATGTTTAGGCATGTTTAGCAATTATAAACACTTACCCTTTGCATGAGATTATCCATGGATATAATAGGAATATTTTACTCCAAATCGCTTCCCAATAACGCAGCTATATTTCTGCCCAAAACGCAGCAACATAACAGCACAACAACTACAACAAGTCAACATACAAACCATAACTTTCTTCTAGTTTTCCTTCAAAAATTCCATGGACTTATTAGAGATTTCAAAAGAGGGAAGTTACTTACTATTTATTATGAGAAATTCCTACTAAGATGGAGTATAAATTTAGCTCAAAGTAGTCCCAAACATGCAGCAACAACACTGCCAAAACGAAGCTACAAGGCATCAACAACTTCACCATAACGCTGCCTTCACTTCCATCAACGTTTGCTTGAGTTTTGATGGTACTTTCTTGAGGGATTCCTCTTCGTTTCTTAGACATTGCTACTGGAAAAGAGAGTGGATTTTAGAGGGTAAGTGAGCACCTTAAATCTGGAAAAGCAGAAAATAATCTCATAGCACAAAACTTAAAAGATAAAGGTGTTTGGGTGGTGGCTTTTTTAGGGCGGTGGCCACGTTACTGCCTGATAGTGCCACCATAAAAAATCTATAACTTTTTATTCCAAACTCCAATTGATGAGATGTTTGATATTCTAAAAAATAAATTCAAATACCTTTAATGTGATAGGTTGTAGGGCTTCTAACTCATAATTCCCTTAACACAATATACAAACACAAGGCTTAGGATGTCTTTTCTCCACATGGGTAAGACGTGGGATCATCATGCGCTCATACATGGTGGTTGTCGATAATGACGAGTCTCCTATTGTTCCTCATAATTTTAGTTATTTATGTTCATGACTTATGATATTATGTTTTTCAGCAGGTTTGATCCAATGATCAGTTTACGAGCTTTTAATTATGATTTCAGCTATGACTATTTATATGATTTTTATTTTATCCATGGATCATTCTATTCAAATATGATATTCAACTTGTGATTATACATGTTTCAGATTTAGATTTCAGCATGCAGTCCTTACTCTGATGATCTTATGATTTATATTTATATGCATGATTTTAGTTAACAATTACTCAACATGTTTTACATACCCTGCATACTCAGTACATTCTAAGTACTAACTGCATACTCTATGGTATGTCATTTCATGATATAGGTCTGAGTGATCAAACTTAGTTCCATCGTTAGATTAGCTTCCCCTCAGTCCAATTTAGCTCCCGTTGTGGTGAGTCCTCATTTTTCGGGGACCTTTAGCTTAGTACTTGATTATGATATTTCAGTTTCCAAACTTTAGCGAGCTAGTTGGGGATGTTGTCCTATTAGCTCATTAGACAGTAGTAGAGGCTTATTAGAAAATATGTAGATTTTTAGTTTTGTCGATTGTTGACTCTATTCATGATTGCTATGTTATTAAGACTTTTTGTTATTCATGATTAGATTATCAGTTTCAACTTGATGTATGCTTTTAAGTTGTTGTGTTCATTCCATGAGTTTTCTTGGGGGTTGTAGGTCTTGTGTCTCGATCCAGGCCTATGTTCGGGTCGTGACATCAGGCTGTTTGCAACACTTATATTTTCAAACAGGATCATTGTATATTATTTCAACATTTTACTTATAGTTTCTTTATCAGTATTCTTATGTTTTAGATTGTATAACTCCACATACTCAGTACATTCGAAGTCCTAACGCATACTCTCTATGTTATATCGTCTTATGATATAGACTCAGGCACTCAGGTTCAGTAGCTTGGTTAGTCTCCATCAGACGCAATCATCAATAATCCAGCTGTGAGTCATCATCTCCCGAGGACTGGAGCATTTCCTCCTATTTTTCATTCATTGTTTCAATTTTAGACTTTGTAGTTAGTTGGGGGCTTGTCCCAATAGCTCATCTTTAGTAGAGGCTTTTAGATAAGAGTTGTAGTATTCAACTATTTTCATGTAATACCCACAAAGTTCCTAAGAAATAGATGGGAGAATTAGAAATGAGTTCTATAGAAAATCTGCATTTTTTCACCAGAACAACTCGTGGTACGAGTCATGATGAGAAGTGATGGGTCGTGATCTCAGTCGTGATAAAATTTTGAAGTTTGGTGTCTAGACCACGATTCACACCAAGAGTCATGATGTGTAGGTACGACTCATGGTTAGGGGTCTTGATGAGTTTCTAGTGGTACCAGGGTATGATGTAACGTATCATGGTACAACTCGTAGTAAGTAACAATGAGTCATGAGAAAAGTCGTGGTTAGGAATTGATAGGTGAAGGGGGTGATATCATGACTGACAGTACGACTCGTGGTAGGACACCCATGAGATGAGATATGCAATCGTGGTGAGATTCAAAAGTGTTGTAGGGAGGAGTAGAGGTGTCCCATGAGAGGTAACCATGAGTCGTTACTTCATGGTACGACTCGTGGTGAGAGTCGTGATGACTGGAAGTCCGCATTTTCCAGATTTTTCATTAAGGGAATTTTCATAATTTCTAAGTCCTAAACTACATCATATTAAGCTCTGTTAAGAGGATTTAAGGGGCTTAACCTATCCTAATTCATTCAACTCTCATGCATGCAAGAGTAGAAGTTTTCCTTTGAAGATCAAGCTTGAAACGCTCCAATTCTCTAAGACTTTCAAGGGAGAGTGTGGAATCAGATTTCCCAAGTATGTACAGCCATAAATGAGAGTTCCTTTAATTCTCATGCTCAAAATTCTCTTCAATTCCATGAATTTAAGTTCTAGATCAAGTTCATGATCTTATGGGGCTTATTCCTAAATTTTTTTGAAATTCTTTATCATTTATCTATGGGTCAATTCCCTTCATATATTATCATGTTTTAAGATCTATGGGAAGATTTTCTACCTATTTTGATTATTAATGCACGGTTCAAATTTTAATCAATTTATGCCCAATTATGCAAGTTTTATGAAAAGTCAAGTTTATGATTCTATTATGATTCTGATCTTCCTAAGCCCTAAATTATGATTTATGATTTATGATATGATTTCCTTCAAGTACTCTTCATGAATTTGTGATATCAAGTATAATGAATTTCTCAAGCATGTATGTTCTTCATGATTTACGAGTTTATTATTTTGGTCGATTCATGGGCCCTATTTCACGGCTAATCATGTATTTCAAGTATGATCGAGTATGTTATAATTTTTATAGCCATGAACTTCATGTGTGACTTCCCGGTTACTATATGAGCCTTCATGTGCATGTTTTTGCGAGTCGTGTCTAGCACCGATTAGGCCCGATGTTCAGGTAAACTCAGTGGTCTTAAAACTATGTACCAACGTAGGTTTATGCTCATGGACTCTAGGTATCATCAGCTCCAGCTGAGATTATCAGCCCCAGCATCTTCAGCATTGAGTGTGCCATCCAAACCGAGGCACAGAGGGGGCGAGCATCAGGCTCTAGGGGCTAGAGCAGCAGACCTGCAGATTCTAGCGTTCTAGCTTGCCGCAGGTGTGGCTGGGGTCACAAGGTCAGTGTCTAGCAGGTATAGGTGCTTGTTTCGGGTGTGGGAAGCCCGGACACATACTCAGAGATTACCAAGCAACGAGGCAGGATCATTATGGGGCTTGAGGCCTAGCTTCTAGTTTTGCAGCCCCACCCATACGCTCAGCTCATCAGGGAGCATCTACTAGCACAGGTGGCGGTCAGCCCCAGAACAGATTCTATGCTTTAGCATCCCCCCAGGAGCAGGAGGTCTCCCCTGGTGTAGTCACTAGTATGTTATGAATTTTCCATCTTGATGTTTATGCTTTGTTAGATCCGGGGGCTACCTTGTCTTTTGTGACACCATATGTGTCCAGTAGCTTCGGAGTCAGTCCAGAAGTTTTGTCAGAACCCTTCTCAGTTTCTACTATAGTAGGTGACTCAGTTGTAGCTAGACAGGTGTATAGAGGTTGCCCGGTCTCAGTCTTTCAGAAGGTCATCTCAGCAGATTTAATAGAGTTATCCATGACCGATTTTGATGTTATCCTTAACATGGATTGGATATTTTCATGTTATGCCTCAATTTATTGTAGAACCCGGCAGTAGAGTTCTGATTTCCAAGTGAGCCAGTCTTAAAATGGAAGGGTGGTTCAGTTGTGCCTGTAGGTCATTTCATTTCCTACCTTACGGCCAGAAAGATGATTTCTAAGGGTTGTGTGTACCATCTAGTTAGGGTTAAGTATTTTGAATTTGATACCCCGACTATTTAGTCAGTTCCAGTAGTGTGTGAGTATCCAGAGGTCTTTCCAGATGATTTATCAAGAATCCCTCTTGAGAAGGAGGTCAATTTTGGTATTGACCTTCTTCCCGACACGCAGCCTATATCTATTCCTCCCTACAGGAGGCTTCATTCGAGCTAAAAGAGTAGAAAGAGAAGTTGAAGGACTTGTTAGATAAGGGTTTCATCAGACCGAGCAAGTCCCCATGGGGCGCACCAGTTCTGTTTGTCCGGAAGAAAGATGGTTCTCTTCGAATATGTATTTATTATCGGCAATTAAACAGTGTCACCATCAAGAACAGGTATCCTTTACCTAGGATTGATGATTTATTTGACCAGCTTCAGCGTCACAAGTGTTTCTCAAAGATAGATCTCAGGTTCGGGTATACCATCTCAGGGTTCGGGAGACTGAAATCCCGAGGACAGCCTTCAGGACGTGATATAGTCATTATGAGTTTGTAGTTATGTCTTTTGGACTAACAAATGCTCCTGCAGCTTTTATGGACCTGATGAACAGGGTTTTCAATCCATACCTGGACATGTTCGTGATTGTGTTCATCGATAGCATTTTGATATACTCTCGGAGCGAGGAGGAGCATGCCACTCATTTAAGGGTGGTGCTACAGACTCTCAAAGATCGTCAATTATATGCTAAATTTAGCAAGTACGAGTTTTGGTTGAACTCTATAGCATTTTTGGGCCATGTGGTATCAAGTGAGGGTATAAAGGTGGATTCTCAGAAAATCAAGGCGGTGAAGAATTCGCCTAGACTAGTGAATCCTTCAGATATTCGAAGTTTCTTGGGTTTAGATGGCTATTATAGAAGATTTGTTGAAGGTTTCTCATCGATTGAAACACCCTTAACCAAACTGACCAAGAGAAAGTGAAATTTCAATGGTCGGAGGCTTGTGAGAAGAGCTTCTAAGAGTTGAAGACTCGACTTATTTCAACACCGTTGTTAACTCTACCAGAGGGTACCGATGGGTTCATGGTGTATTGTGATGCTTCAAGGATCGGACTTGGGCTTGTGTTGATGAAGCATGGGAAGGTTATAGCATATGCCTCTAGGCAGTTGAAAGTTCATGAGAAGAATTACCCGACCCATGATCTTGAATAGGCCACGGTAATATTTGCCTTGAAGATTTGGTGACATTACTTGTATGGGGTCCACGTGGATGTATTTATGGACTATAAGATCTTTCAATATGTGTTCACATAGAAGGATCTCAATCTTCACCAAAGGAGGTGGTTGGAGCTACTCAAGGACTAGGATATGAGTGTCCTTTACCATCCGGGTAAGGCTAACGAAGTAGAAGATTCACTTAGTAGACTCTCTATAGAGAGTGTGTCTCATGTTGCGGTGGATAAGGAGTTGGTGAAGGATGTGCTTCGACTTGCAAGGTTGGGAGTTAGGTTGGTTGACTCAATTGATGGCGGTGTTGTTGTTCAGAATGGATCAGAATCATCCTTGGTGGCTGATGTAAAATATAGGCAAGATGAGGACCCGATTTTGGTAAAGTTAAAGGAAGTCTTCAAAATCAGAAGGTAGAGGTCTTCTCCAAAGGGGGAGATGGAGTGCTTCGGTACCAGGGTCACCTATGTGTTCTAGATGTTGATGATTTGAGGAGCCGGATGTCACACGAGGCTCATACATCCAGGTATTCTATCCATCTAGGTTCCATCAAGATGTACCATGACTTGCGGGAAATATACTGGTGGAATGGCATGAGGAAGGATATTGCAGAATTCGTACAAGGTGTCCAAACTGTCAGCAAGTAAAGGTTGAGCATCAGAGACCGGGAGGTGTGCTTCAAGATATCAGCATTCCTACTTGGAAGTGGAAAGAAATTAACATGGACTTCATCACAGGTTTTCCTCGCACTCGCCGGTAATATGACTCTATTTGGGTGTGGTATACCGGTTGAACAAGGCTGCTCATTTTCTACTGGTCAAACCACGGATTCGGCAGAGGATTATGCCAAACTTTATATCCGGGAGCTAGTTTGGTTGCATGGAGTTCCGTTATCCATTATTTGAGACAGAGGTACCCAATTTACCTTTCATCTTTTGAAGTCGTTTCAAAAAGGACTGGGTACTTAGGTTAAGTTTGCAAGGGTGCTTTGTGACTTGGGAGCTAGCATAAATTTGATGCCGCTACCAGTTTTTAAAAAGCTAGGCTTTGGAATCCCCACACCGACTACTATGCGGCTACTGATGACTGATAGAACAGTTAAAAAGCCGGTGGGGATTTTGTTTGATGTACTGGTCAAAGTGGAAAAATTCATATTTCCAGCAGACTTCGTGATTCTGGACTACGAAGTCAATTCTGAGGTCCCCATCATTTTGGGGCGACCATTCCTTGCAACAGGTAGGGCCCTAGTAGATGTGGAGGCAGGCCAGTTGAAATTCAGGTTGAACAAAGAAGAGGTCACCTTCAACATTAGCCGAACCATGAAACAACCAAAGGAATTCAGCATAATTTCAGCATTGGAGGATGGAGAAGAGTCACTTGACGAATTTTGAGTAATCGAGTGACTTGCTTCATGCCGCGACATTAAATCAGGCGTTGTATGGGAGGCAACCCATGGAGGTGTTTTGGTGAAGTATGAGTAGCCAAAACACCCACGTTGTGCCGCGACATTAAATCAAGCGCTTCTTGGGAGGAAACCTAAGTTGTAAATGTAAGAAATATTTAGTGTTCACGTTTGTTGATGGGTGCAGGTGAATAAGATGGAAAATATGAAGTTGGAACCAAAAATTGGAACTTCAGTTCTGGTGCAGAAAAATCACAGAACGAGTCATCATTTGACTTGACGACTCGTTCAATCAATCCGTGAAGAGAACTGCAGAAAACAGGGGAACAACTGGCGACTTAACAATTCGTGTCTTCAAGAGATGAATCGTCATGTCCCCCGTCAAGTACACTGGATCAAACTCTAAATTAAAAGAATAAGGGTGATAACGGTGCACTCAACGAATCGTTGGGAGACCAAACGAGTCACTAAGTGACCTTTCTTGAAGCTACACCAGGCCAAGGACCATGACTCAGGCAATGACTCGTTGGCTGACACCACCAGTCGTTACTTGACTCATTAGGTCCCAGGTAAGTTTCCTTACTCCAGTCGCGACACGAGAGTACTCAATGAGTCGTTTCAGAACTTACTCGTCACATTGGGCGTCATGAAATTTAACAAACCCGACCTAGAACTGGAAGTTGGGGAAAATTCTAATTTAAATCAACAAAAACCCGATTTCATTACATACTCCCCATTTAACTTACACACATAGAAAACATCAAATTTCCCTTTTCTCTTCTTCTTCTTCTTCACTCAACACCATCGAAAACACCATTGACAAGACCTTCAACCTTGCATGCCCAGTCACTCAAGCACACACCCGATTGCACTCCATCATTGTTCAAGAATTTTTGTGAGTAATCTTACCCATGAAATTTCAAATATTTTTGCATTTAAACAAGAATTGTTGAGGACCCATGATGTGAATGAGCTTGAATGTATTTCGATTCATCTTGTGTTTATCTGTGTCTCTTGATGAAAATAAACCCTAGGAAGATTTAAATTTAGATCGTATTTCACCTTGGTTGATTTTAGATTGGAAAGCTCTGTGTTTATGGAATTGAAATTAGGAAGAAGATGAAGTTGCATCGTGCGAACTGAAACTCTTGAGCACGAGCTACATCATGAGTCGTTGGATCACTGAACGACTCGTTGTGTAGCTCGTCCTGAGTGGAAAAAATTAAGCTAATGAGGCAGTTCACTTAACGACTGACCTAACGACTCGTTGTCTTTTTCAAAGACTCGTTGGGACCAGTCGTCAAGTACACTGGACCAACATGAAGAAATTCCAGTCTGAGACGACAAGTGACCTCACGAGTCATTGCCAGTGGCAACGACTCATTTAGTCACCCGTCAGGAACACTGAGCACCATCCCAAAACTATTTTTTGTTTAATCTCATCTTGCACACTAACATTGTTTCCATAGGTACAATGGCTCCCAGAGGTACACCAAAGAAGGGTCCAACCAAGAAGCAAGCACCTGAGCGCAGTAAACCTTCATACCGTAGACTACGTGATGATCCATCATCCTCTGAAGAATCGAGTGGCTCTGAGGAGGACTATGAAGTAACGAAGGAGTAGCTAGTAAGGAGGACAACCAGGGCTAGGGCTCAGCAAAATTCAAACCCTACAGCCTTGGTTGATACTCCCACGCCACTTGCAAGAGATCCTCCCAGCCGCACTGAAGAGATTGCAAGGGTTGTTGTTGCACTTGTTCCCGAGGCTCCCATAGTTGGGAAAAACACTGAGAGAGTTGATGAATCACATGCCCAGCGAGAGGATTCTGATAATGAGCTGACAGAGACCTCAGACACATCAAATGAGCAACCGATAAATATACGAAGATGGTGTGTCCATGGCATACGGGCTATATACAACTGAGATATTGCTCCCAATGATAAAGGTAATCCGAAGAGGAGCATATATGAGGACCCGAGGCTTGTCACTACAGGGCTTAAAGATCTTCCTGAGCTACAACCATATTTGATAAATACAAGTCGGGTGGTTGACCGAGCCATCAGGCAGCTACAACCTGTGTTTGGTTCGAGAGTTCTATGCAGCATATGCAGCCACCTTGCAGCAGTTGGCATTAGGGGGCCAGGATTGAAAGAAGAGGCCTGCATTGATTCAGGTGTTGGTGAGAGAGACTCCAGTTGAGATTTCCAAGGGGACGATCTCCAGGATGCTGTATGGGCCATATTATCAGGCTTCGTTGAACACAACAGAATTTGATCACAAGCTATCTGAGATGAAGAAAGTCAAAACCAAGAAGTTAAATAGCCAGGAGCGCATCCAACAGTACACGTGGTTGTCTCGAATTATTGCTACAAGGGGTCCACTGGTAGAATGGCTGCATGGTACAGGGTCGCAGATAAAGAAGGCCACATCAAATTTTTAGGCAAAGTTTTGGTGGTCACTAGTGTGGCATAGGTTTGTACCAACCAGCAATGAAAATATCCTTTCACCTGACAAAGCAACTTTGATAGCTAGCATAATGGAGGGGTATGCCATCAACTTCCCGCGATATATTGCAGAGGAGATTCGAGAGCGAGCATATCAATGATGGCACTACCATTCTGTTTCCATGTTTGATTGATAGAATCTGTCAGGAGTCAAAGGTACCAATATTACCATCAGTGGACTAGAGAATAGTGGTTCAGAAGATTACCGATATCGGGTTGATTAGAGATGATACAAACCCAGTATCGAGGGAGAGGAGGTAACCAGGTTGAGGCTACAGATACCTTCACACCTGCTGATGTTCCTGAGTCTTCATCTACTACAGCAGCCTCGAGACCACCAGTTGCGCCTCCATGAGCCACCATAGCCATCCTAGTCAAGGTTTCACAGGAGTTCTTGGTTGATATGGCTAGGCGGCTAGCTAAGGCCGAGAAGCAGCAGGCACACACGGCTCTACAAGTCAAAGTCTTGATGGAGAAGGTAAACCCGTGGGAGTCAAAGGAGTTGGAGACACTGTCCAGTTTAGTGCATGGGTGACTAGATGCTTTGAGAGGAGAATGGAAAATCACCTTGCACAGTTATAGGCGCCGGAGTTATCTCGATGGTACTCAAAGCTAGGAGTGCTACGATTTGAGGTGCGGGACTTGGCCGCACGACAGGTAGCTGCAGTACCTCCACCGATACTTCTCGTGATAGATAATGAGTTTGAAGAGGAATTTCCACCTATTTTTGATTTTATCACGGAGGATCCTGTGGCACAGGATAAGGGGAAAAGGCCTCGTGAGGATGCAAGTGTTGATGATGATGCTTCTCTGCTCCATCAGCAAAAACAGGAGTGGAGTGAGATGGAGAGAGCGTTGCACGAATCGAGAGAGGAGGCTCGACAGAGAGCCGAGACTAGAATTCGTGGAGAAGGAATGAGCTCTGTTGGATCTAAGAATGCACCGGTTCAAGCTGGTAAATTTGAAGATGACATAGGAGGCGTATCTTTACCCTCCACCGATCAGGTAGCTGACACCTAGGTTTGTTACACCCCGTAAGATTCCCGGCATCTTGATGGCCTACTCGCACGTTAGTTAAGCATATTTGAAAGTCATACGTGCTAGGAAAGGACCCGGGAAAAGATCAGACGAAAATCCTATCGAACCACCGCGGGAGGCGCCGAGGCAGAGCCCCTCCGCGATGGCGCCGTGTCACGGAGGCGGGGCCACCGCATTGGCTCCGTGACAC
>JACEIK010011405.1:0-37067 GCA_018107945.1 Datura stramonium | reverse complement strand
CACTTGAGTAGATTTGCTATCGTAGTCCAGTCCCTGTGGGATCGATACTTGGCTTACTTGATCCATTTACTACTTGTTCGACCACGTGCACTTGCGTGTACTCATCCAGAAAACCGAACGACAGGCCCCACACGGCCAATAGCAACTAACCACAGGGGATGTACAACAGTCTGCAAGCCTCTAGGAGTGATATAATGGTCGAGACAGGGCTCCGACCTACCCAAAAATTGTACATCAAAAGTACAAACCTCTACTAACTGTTAACTCCAGAGGGAAGGAGATGAATAAACTACTAACTTCAGTTGGAGGCTAGGAACGTCCCGAACTGCGTCTATCCGCACCTGCAAGCAAGTAATACAGCGGCCCAGGTGGGCGTCAGTACAACATGTACTGAATATGTAGTGTAGAAAGATAATAACTGACTAAAAGTTGGTAAAACTATAGTAATTAAAGGAAGAGCATAAGGATTTAACCTAAATACCTTCACTGTCTGAATTATCTAAATAACAAGTCTATATAAGCAAACAAGAACCTAACTGGGCCCCCATAAGCCTGGAAGGTACAAACAACATAGAAGAACCTACCTGGGCCCCCATAAGCCCCGAAAAGTACAAACAAGGTCCATTCCTACTACTTGAGTACTAAGGATGGTGTGTATACTGTAACTCGGGATGGCTCTCGTGGCCTGAATCTGGTGAAACTCATTACAACCCTTGCGGCCTCAATCTGATGGAACTCAATACAGCCCTCACAGCCTCAGTAAATGGAAATCCGTATGGCCCTCGGGCCTTAATAAATGGAACTCAAAATGGCCCTCGCGGCCCTAGTATATGGAACTCTATATGGCCCTCGCGGCCTCAATAAATGGAACTCTGTATGGCCCTCGCGGCCTCAATAAATGGAACTCTATATGGTCCTCGTGACCTCAATAAATGGAACTCAATATGATCCTCGCAGCCTAAAAAAATCGAACTTTGAATGGCCTTTGTGGCCTCAATAAATGAAACTCAATATGGCCCTCACGGCCTCAATAAATGGAACTCAATATGGCCCTCGCGGCCTCAGTAAATGGAACTCTATATGGGATAACATCTAACTACTCAACATCAAAGTAAGACCATTCTAGCTAGATTAACTCGGACAAGAATTACTATTTTGTCACCATAGGCTCAATTCAGTTTATAACAGCTGACACCAATAGGTTTACTTTGAAGTACTATAGACACACGGGTCGTACTAACTTTATGACGAACGTAACTTTCTGAAGGAATAGCCTTACATACATCAAGTGTCATCTTTCTGTCTAATCGATGAGTTTCAATCTGTATTCAACAGCCCTTCCCAACTGTAATCGTATTACTGGGAGAACAAGACTAGTTTCAATACTAAATTAAGCAAAAACACTAACTTTTAATAATAATATCAACTATACTTCAACTTGAAGAAATATGGCCGAAAACGTATAATTTCCCGAGAGTTCAGAAGGGAGAAATGCTTACTTGAAGCCTGTAATCGTATAGAAATTAGTTTGGAGCAATTCTGACAACTTTTGCTTGACGGGGCTACGATTTGCTGGGAGAATTTTGTGAAAATAACTCCATAGAACTACTTCTTGTAGGCTTAGAACTTGTTACCTAAGGTTAATTTGAACTTGGACAGCATTTGGTAGCATAAACGGACGAAAGTTGGTTGAAACCTTCGTATCTCTCTTTCTCTGGCCAAAACTTTTGAGGAAAATGAACTACATTTGAAATAGGAGGGCTATATATATGTTTTATGGCGGTGGCAGGGGGCTCCCCGGGCCGCCCATCGCGCCAAGACACCCTCCATGTCGCGCCCCTCAACACGCCAAAGGGCTGGTGTGCCGCACTGCCCAAGGAGCCTGTGCCGGCGGGTCACACTGGCCCTTGCAGCCTGGCCTCGCTCGACCCGACTTTCAAGGCTTCTCTACACGCGTCATACTCTCTTTATTTATCATAAATCCACATGTATGCTTATGAATCACTAGCTTTTACGGGGTGTAACAAGAAATAACATTAAATGATTGATCTGACAAGTCTCTGAGGGATCGGTAATCGGGACTTCACCATCCTATATTACTTGATGACCACGTGCACTTGCATGCTCTTAAGCGACATCACTCATCAATTTCATCAGTGTCCATACCATACTCTTCCACTGAACCACTAGGCGAATTTGCCTCCTGCTCAAATGCAGAGGCCTCATCCCTCAAAGCCCTCCGAGCTGCAATCTCATCTCTAGCCTTCTTGTCCTGAGCATTCTTGTTTGTTTGTCCTTTGTGCACCTTATACCTATGGATAAGGATATAGTACATGTGATATTAGGGAATGAAAGAAAGAAAGAGTATCTGCAGTATCTCACTATTGTTCATTGATGCGCCAACATTTGATGGTGCATTTTATGCTCTTAACTATGAATTGATGCAAGTTCTTGAGTAACTTTGCTTATTTGATTATTTTGTGTGTATTTTATAGAAAAATAAACCAAGGAAAAGAAATAGTGTGAAAAAGGCTGAAAAGAATATTTTACGGCCTATCCAATAGGCCGTCAACAGTGTGATGGATCGTCATTCCCATCATCAGGACTAAACAATAGATGAACGAAAAAAGTAAAATTGATGGCCCAGGTGACGGATCATCACCTCTTCGATGGACCATAAAGTTTAGCGTCATCAAGATGTTGAATGAAGGACTCACTGGATAAGGAGTGATGTCCCAAGTGACAAATCATCAGCTTTTCGATATACCGTCAAGCTTACCATCACCAAAATGAATATTTAAGTACACACTAGATAAGGAGTGATGTCCCAAGTGATGGACCGTCACCTTGCTGACAGGATGTCAACCTAGGTGTCACTTGAGAAGCGGAATTCTGATTTTTAGTGCAGTTTTTGAATTACCCTAGGATATAAACAACAACTTCTAGGTTTATTTTTATCATCAGACTTTTGAGAGAGAAAAAGATTGACTTGTATGTTACTTTTGAAAGGTTCTTGAAGAAATATTGTTGAGTTATTAGATTCATAATCAAGGTTTCATCTCTTCTTTTGTAAATTAAATACTCTTTGATGAATATGACTTTTGTTATGAATTCAATGATCATGTGTGGCTAAGTTCTATTACTATGGTTGTATGATTCATGGTAGCATGACATAATGATGGTGATTGATGTGTGGACGAGTTTAATGTGATTGTGTGCATTATCAATTCTTTCATTTTGAGTGATTTCTAATGGTTGCAAACATTAGAACAAACCCTAGGTTTGACATGCTTGAGTAAGATGTATAAATCTGGATTAAAAGCATTGATAATAGGGATTCAAACCTTAGTTCTTGACTAATAATTAATGTTGTGATAAGATTAATCAACCTAGGTTAATTATTGTAACTCATTGACTACCACTCTTAGTTTGAGACTATAAGAGTGATACTAATCTAATATGTTGAGAAACATTAGGATAGAATAATTGAGTTAACAACCTACACACATAGCATTAAATGAGTCCAATGTAGTCATTCACCAAATATTATTAAGAAAACATGATAACCATAACCCTAGTTTAATTTCTTCTTGGATTCAATAGTAGTAAATCATAGCTGGTATTTCTTGCATATGACTAATAGTAAATCAAAACACCTTTCCCAAACCCCCAGTCTTACGAAAATAATTGACTAAAAGCAAATACTCACATAAGACTTAGTTTTCTCCATATTCCCTGTGGGATTCGATCTAACCTAGTTGGGTTTAATATTTGACATCGAGTGTGTTATACTTCTTATCATAGAGGTGTCATTTAGGCGTATCAATTTTTGGTGTCGTTGTCGGGGAGTACGGTTATAGATTAAGTCAAGTGTGTTTGTTTGACTCTTAGTCTTATTTCCTAATTTTACTTTTATTTGTTTTTTCTGTGTATACAGGGTACAGGGTAGTGCATGCCAAATACCCAAAGTCGGGGCAAACTATTAACTCCTTATGATCCCGAACTAGAAAGAACTTTGAGGACAGCTATGAACGCACCAGAGCGTGAAGCAGCAAGGTTACAGCAACTTGCTAACGCTCAAGCCAGGGGCAACAATCAACATACAGCTAACAATAAGAATGATGATATTGTTAAGGATGAGTTGAATGAACAAAATATTGAGGATGTAGCCCCCTGGGAATCATTGCCAGCCACAGAGAGATAGGGGACAACGGTGGTAAGCAATTCCATTTGATTATGAAGAGGAAGATGATGTTGACTTGGATGGAGTTGGCGTTACTGGATACATAGTCCCTCCACCGCTAGCTCAGTAGCTAAGTTCAATATCACAAGTACTATAATCCAATTGTTGAAGTTGAAGGGCTTGTTCAGAGGAGTATCTAGGGATGATCCTAATTTGCCTCTGATGAACTTCGTGGGAATCTGAAAATTATTTGAATTGCCAAGGGTTAGTCAGAATGTTATTCAATTGAGGTTGTTTTCATTGTCTCTATCTGGGGAGGCAACAATGTGGCTGAATGAATTTCGACATGGCTCAATCATGAACTGGAGAGAGGTAAAAGTTAATTTTCTGGAGAGATTCTTTCAACCTTCCAGAATGCTGCAACTGAGAGATGAGATAAATAATTTCAGGTAGCTACCTAGTGAGGAATTGCATGAGGCATGGTTGTGATTCAACAAGAAACTCAAGCAGTTCCACAATCATAAACCATCTTATGATCATTTGATGGAGACTTTTTACAGGTCCCTAAATTCAGCAACTAAGTTGATTACTGATATCTGACATTATTTTATTTGATCATAGGAGGTTGTAAATGTAATTTTTGGAGGAGAGACAAGTTCCTACTTATGTTTCTTCTTTTTTTTATCGTTTTACTTTGAATGATGATGATTTCTATATTTTTCTGCTTGTCTATGAGTGGCTAAATGCCTCTTCTAGGGTTTTGGCCATAGTTGATGATTGTCGTTTGAAGCACTAATTAATGTTAGTTTGATCCTTCATTAAAGGTTATTTATATTTACTTGTTTTAATTTCTTATTCACTAGATTGATCACCTTGTGAGTGAATCTGTTGGCTTTTGGTTGAACTTGGAAAAGGAACCAAAATGGTTAAAAGTAAATGAATAGGAATTTGAAGATCCTTTGGCTCATTGGTTGAAGATTAGAAGTTATTATTAAGGATACTAATATACCTTTCAATCCTATTTAGTTGAAATACAAGTAGGCATAATCGTTGTTTCATGTTTCTCCTGCGACCATAGGAATATAGGCGTTAGGGTTCATGAGATAGTTCTTTGATGCTCGAGAGAGTGGCAAGAAATGGGATAGTAACTTGCAACTAGCAACCTTAGGAAGAATTAATCTAGCATAATCACATCTTGAAAAATCAACTTGATGCGAAAGTGCCATTTCCCTAGATTTTCATCATGATTTGAAGTACAAACAAGTCCAACAATATTAGTTCTTTAGTTAATTTTACATTTCAAGTGTTTAATATTTTAAATCTTCAAACCATTTCCAATTTTATTTGTTTTTGTTAGAATAGTGAAATAAATAAGTAACCTTAAATGATTGATTTGACAAGTCTCCGAGGGATTGATAATTGGGACTTAATCGTCCTATATTACTTGACGACCATGTGCGTTTACGTGCACTTGGGAGATATCAAGTTTTTGGCGCCGTTGTTAGGGACTTGAATGTTGATTAATTTTTTTTGGTTAGGATTTTTAGTTCACTATTCAAGTATTTAATTTTTGTAAGTATATTTTATAGATTTTTATTTTTCTTTCTTTTAGTATTTTTACCACTCTTCTTAACATGACATCTTGGTATATAAATGAGTCGAATGATGGGTATTCATATTTTGGTGATTCGTGTCTGAATTGTGGAGGACCCCACTTGTGGAAACACTGTCATACTTGTGGTGTATGTGGTGGTCTGGATTGTCATTGGAGTAGTTGCCCAAACTTTTATTCCCCTTCCCCAAGCCCCTATTATGCTCCTCCAGTTGTTTTTTATGATTACAGGAATAATGAAGAGGAGGAACATCATGCTCAAATAAGAAATATGGAAAAACTGATCCTGGAGCATATGGAAGTAATGAGGGAGCAACTTACTGAATAGGGAGAAGCTTTAAAAAGGATGAGGGCCAAGCTCATGGAAATGAAGATTGAGGCCGCAACCTGCAATGATTGGCAAGTCACGGTCTTAACCACTACTCAAGAGGAACCTTAAGTGGAAGAAAAGAAGCTCAGAAAAGAGATAGACCAATTTGGCTCAAGTATCCATGACCTGCAAGGTCTTTTGAATGAAAAAATTGAGGCGTTTGAGGCCCAACCACAAACTGTTGCGAATACTAGCCAATGCATGGAACAAGAAGAAGAATACCAACCATTAGACTATTATTTGTTTGTTGATGCCGATGTTAAGGAGGTGGATAAAGTGAGGATTTCAATCATAATTCAATTTTGGAGTTAAGGCATATTGGTCCTTATTATAAATATTTTTTGACATTGTGTTTTGTTGGCAACCTAGAAATAGAGCCTTCCAAGCCTATGGAGAGATGTGTAGATGAGGAACAATGCCCCTATATTCTAGTATTTATTATTCTAAAGACACACATTGACATCCCTCACTCTTAAGGGCCAAGAAGGGAAAGATGCAATATTTATTACTTGGTCCCTTCGTGTTTACACCACCGCCCCTTGAGCATAACAGAAAATTGGAAAAGAAATTAGGGGTGAAATTTATAAGCTAAAAGTGGAAGAAAAAGTAGTCAAACTTGATGTTGTCGTGCTGCGACATTAAATTAGGCGCTTGTTGGGAGGCAACCCAATTTGTAATAGTGTAGTTTGTATTATTTTTTATATAGTGTCACGTTTGTTTTTTGTTTTGTGTGCGGAGAAGGGTAAGTTTGAGTAGCCGAAATCAAAGCTAAGGAGCACGTCTCGAGATTAAGTGTGAGGTCGTGCAACCCTTGAACCAAAGAAGCATGCTGCTAGCTAGGCCTTAGAGGGCCTTAGGGAGTATTTCCAACGCTTGTATGATTTTTATTTTATAGGTGCTACAAGGACAGAGCATAACTTTAAGTGTGGGGTGGGGGGATATCTTCCGGTATTTTGAGGTTAAGGGTGATTATGCCATCAAGTTTATTTTAAAAAAAATTGAAAATGGCGTGTCTCATCCACCCTTCAGTTTTTCTAATGGCCTCAGTTCTTTTCCAAAGTGGGAGATCTTTGAACCGGGTAAAAAATATTATTTTTAGGAGTAGTTTTAAAAAAAAAATATTAGGAGTGGTAGTGGTTGATCCCGATGATTGATGGATGATGATCGTCTTAAGGGAAATTAGTCACGTTTTTTTTACTTTTAGGATTGAGTCAGACATAAATCAGTTGTGTGCTCTTTGACATTCCACTTAAACGCTACGCTAGGGTCAATGAAGTGGTCATCTTTAATTGCATAAATGAGAATTCCATGAGAGACACAAAAAGTTCTTTAATTTGACTCAAGATACTTTTAGGGCTTAATAATGAAAAATATCATTCAATGTGATTATATGAATGTGTAGTTATAGAAAATCGACTAGAGTCTTAATGCCATGTGAGGTGAGATTAATTGATTTGTTTTGTACACATTTTAGCATCTAGAACTTGTCTTAGTGTATGTTGGATGGCTAGTTGTTAGAAAGTTAAGAGATTATTAAGGGATTTCTTTGAAAAAGCCGTATTCCCATGTTGTTTTAACTTCCTAAATATTTTTCCAAGTTAATCCCCTTGAATCATAAGCCTTGTTCTTTTCTTAGCCACGAAAGTAGCCTCATCTTTTTTGTTGTGTGACCTCTAGAATTGTTGATCCAAAGTAGTATTCGAAAATTTGAGGCTTGAAAGTGAAGGTTCACTGATCTTGGGAATAATTGCATGCCCAAGTGCTACTTTATAACTCGAATTAGTCTTGTTTATCTAATTATTTATATGCATTTTCATGTGATTTTATATAAATGTGACTATATGTACTAACCAACATGATTAGTCATTGTTTTTGTAGGTTTAAAATGAATTTGAGGAACTAATCTATGAGTTGGTGAAGTAGAGGAATGGAGTCGGAAGACGCGAATTACAAAAGTCGGCAAGGAACCATGCTTTGGAAGAGCTAGCCGCGCCGAGAAGCGTGCCACGTTGTGCGTGTGCCATGAAGCACCGTGCCACGCCAAAGCGAGAGCGAAGCGGCAAGGCAAGCACCTACTTGCGCCCGGCCCGCCATTACCCGCCGAGCGACACCAGCGCCAGCGCGTGTCCCACGCCATCGCGCTGCACAGGCAGCGTGCCACGCAAACCATCGCGGCAACCCCTTGGCCTATTGGCATCCCTAGGCAATTTCCAGTGTGCATCCGTGTTACCTCCATGTCACGAGAGGTAGTGCTCCACGATACACTTTCAGTGACCGCGGAGCCATTTGACAGGCATAATTTTGTACATTCTCATTTACTATAAATTAAGCCCTTAGCTCCTAAATCATTTTGTATTTTCTGAAAAACCACCTAGGAGTGAGGGGAAGTGGGAGAACTCACTGAGGGTTCATCAATTTCATCTTCTCTCTACCAATTCTTGTAAGTATGTTACTTTAACAATGTTTTCTTGTAATTTCTGAACTTGTATGGCTAGAACCCTTCCTCTAGGGTTGAAGCAATGAGTTATTATCGTGTTTTTACGAATTTGTTTTGGAATTAAGTTATTGATTGTTGTTTGTCTTGCATTCTTAATTATTGGTTGTTTTTACTTGATTGATCACCATGAAAACACACACGTTAAACTTAGGCAAATGCTTGAAAAGAGCCTAGGGAAGAACATAAGAATGTAGGAAGCAAGTTCTTGTCTTTTGATAAGATTTTGTGGTTAGGATAGAAATATACCTAATACCTTGCTTAGTTGATAAAATGGAAAGAGAAAGACCCAGAAGCTTAGTTTTGTCACTCCACCACTCACGAAGTTGTTGTGCAGCTAAGTTTGGTTAAATGGTTGGAGAGTACGAAAGTACCTAATCAATGGAATAACCCCATAAGCACATCCACGTAGTTAATTGCCCACGAACTACAATTAGCATCCTCGCTCACAATGTAGTAGTGAGGCTAGTTTGTAGTGTTTAGAGGTTCGGGAAGACCCATGAACATTCAATTCTAATTATGGGAGACGACAATTGATAGTTCATACTTAAACCATTGAAAATGTTAGTACCGCATGAGTATCCGCTTTAACTCTATGTTGCTCCTTGAATGAATTCGGGGTATTTCGGCGACCACATTTTAGACTTAATTAAACTCTATAAAACTTCTATAATCAACACTTGGCATTTAATATCACCATAGACGATAGTTAGCTGGGTGGTCTAGTCACAATGGGATTCGACATCGGCTCTTAAAAAGGGCCACTATATTGTGTATGACCCATACACTTGCGAGGCACAACAAGTTTTTGGCGCCCATTCTTTGAGGACTCGGTGAAGTGGCAATCCCACAAGCGACTAATGTGAACTCTAGTATCCAAGTAAGCAGACTGGAGAACTTTCTGAATTGAAGCGAACATGGTGCAGCTGTTACATTCTAGTGACCAATTCACTGGGATGGCACATGAGACCGCAGCGACACTTACGAGAACTTTCTTGAAGAATTAGTGACACGTCCCCATCCCAGCCGCGTGTCCACCCAGTGCTGTGACTTACCTCTTCCCATTTTCATTGTTTGGAGAGGCAAAAGTGGTTGGCCCGAGCCACCGAACTCCATAACTTGATGGGAATGATTTGGCAAAGAAGTTCCTTGGAATTTTCCTTCGAGCAAAGGCTTGCAAAGTTAGAAGTGAAACTCAGGTTTCAGCGAGCTTGTTAATTTATATTTGGCTTGGGAAAGGTTCAAGTCATTATTGGTGTCCCCATCACTAGCAATCGAATGAAGTGTTGGCTCATACCTTTGTAGAAAGTCTAGACCCACACAAGTAAATTTACTAGACTCTGCATTGGGTGGGCATGCCTTAAAGAAAAGACTTGATGAATTGTACACTTTGTTGAATTGAATTGCTTTCAGGGAAATCCAGTGGCACAGCGAGTCATGAGAGGGCGGGAAGAGATGTCAGGGTTGATAGGGAGATAGTATGAATGCCTTGGCGGCACAATTAGCTTTGTTCCGGCATCGAGATGATGACTTAGATTCAATAAACTAGGATGAACCAACTGGGGCTAGGTTAATGCGGTTGACAAGCTCCAAGTTAATTGTGAAATTTGTAGTAATAATAAGGCACAATAAAAGAATCTTATGAAAACCAAATCGAAGCTCGATCCAATTTTATTGCCAGGAATGTGCGGCGGAACAATCGAAATTTTTGGAAAACAACTACAACAGAAATAGGCAGGGCCACCTGAATTTTTCATGGGGTGGAAACCAAAAGCAAGTTATGACAACCTCAACGCGCGGTATCGAATAGGCGAATGATAGCGGTGGCGGCAACATTGAGAAACATTGCGAAAATCGCCCAGAGCCAGACTCTCGGTGCACTTGAGAAAATCAGCGAGATGGCAGCAGACTTGAAGCATCATTAAGTGGCCACCCGCAATCTTGAAAAACAAAGGGTCAGATAGCAGCTGCTCAAAAACATGAAATCGCAAGAGGATTACCAAGTGACAATCCTAACCCCAGGTATGTCAATGCCATCCCGTGCGGCGGCAAGCAATTAGGCGTGCGGTGCCTAAGAAAAAGAAAGGAGTGCAGCCGGACTTGGTTAGACCAGGACCATCCACTAACAAGGAAAATCGATCTTTGAGCAACAAAATGCACAATCGTCATTGCGGCTAGCACAAAGACCACAACCACCATTCCCTCGGAGATTAAGAAGAGCAAGGAGGAGGAATCTTCAAAAAGTTCTTTGAGAGTTTCAAAGAACTTCAAATAAATTGCCTCTTATTGATGTTTGTAGGGAATGCCCCCAGCTATGCTAAATAGTGAAAGACGTGATGGCGAACAAGAGATTAGATTGGTGGATGTCTAGGCAGTAGCTGACTAGGAGTGCGATCACAGAGGTATTGAGAAAGATTCCGAAGCGCAAAGACCCAGGGAGTTTTATCCTCCCCCATACAAATTGGTAAAGCTGAGGTGCTACGAGATTTGTGTGATTTAGGGGCAGTTAATCTAATTCCCCTATCTTTATTTAACACCACAGGATTAGGAAGCAAGGCCAACAAGGTTGATACTGCAGAAGTGGCAGATAAGTCGCGAGTAGCACCTGATGGAATAATAGAGACCTTCTCATCGAAGTAGGTAAGTTTATTATACTGCTTGATTTTATTATCTTAGATTTTTCATGTTGATGACGGTACCCTTAATCTTGGGACGACCATTCTTGGCCACCGGAGGAAGCGGTGATTGACTTGAAAGCGGGGACCTTGAAAATGAGGAGTGAGGATGAAGAAGAACTCTTTCAGTATACCAAGAAATGAACCCATCCACACACTACAGAAACCTTTGTCGAGGTTAGTGTGTTGTCGGAGGATGAGTGTGGGGTGGAGATTCCACGAGGTCCATGGCCAAAGGTAATGACAAGTGTTCGGCCGAGTTTGATAAAGGGCTTCAAAAGTGTAGAAGAAGTTGGAGGAAGAGAGGAGCGAGTGGAGGCTGTTTCATCTAAAAATCAAGAAAGGAGATGGTTCTCTAACGGGAACCCGGTATGAGATGTCTAAAAAGGATAGTCCATGTCGTGCCACGACGTAAAATAAGAGCGCTGCTTGGGAGGCAACCAAGGGTACCCGCAGTACAAATTGTGATTTTTGTTGGTGTTGATTTTGTTATTTTCATTGTGTTTGTGTTTTGGTGTAAAGTTAAGCACGGATGGAGGGGACGTTTGAGTACCCGTGGAGGAGGAAGGTAACAAAGCATGGAAGAGAAAGAAGTGTGGGGTCAAACACCCACCTATGAAAACTTGAAGAAAACGTATTGTTAGTTAGGCATAGAGGCTCGAGGGAGTATTTCTCATCCTTTTTAAATATTAATTAAAAAATTAAAAAAGGAAATAATGATGTGATTATTTAAAAGTTGAAAATTTTCAAAATTTTTGTGCTTAATGATTGTTGGTATTGTAATGCTTGTAAGTTCGGAAAAAAAAATTTTGTGAGTCAAGCATGACTTCATCACCCGTTAGTTTTTCTTTTCGGTTCTTTTCCGGCGGGGGCCTTTGAACCGAAGAATAATAAAAATGTTGTCTTTGCCTGTATATAATGTTTTAGTCAAAGTTAGGGACTGTTTCCGGTGATGGATGGATGACGACCGTTTTGAGAAGAGTAGTATTAGGTTTGGTTTTAGAGCAGTAGCTAATTGATAGCTTGATATTTCTTGTTATGTGTTATACATGATTTTAAGATACAAGTGCAGTTAGTGTTGAAGCATGTAAGAAGTGTATAACTTTTTGTGAGACACTTAGGCTCTTGGGTGACTCAATGTGATTGAAGCTTAATTTTTGAATTCTTGTGATTAAGTGAGTTAAGAAGTCTGCGGAATGTGTCTTGAATTGAGCATGTGTTGTGAGTGTTAGTTTTTGAATATTCCGTGCTATTGTGGAATGTCTAGAACTTTATATAAATATATATATCATAAAAACAAAGATAGTAAATACAAGACATTTAAGCATTTCACAAAATAAACCTCAATATTATCTCCACTTATTTCCTCTTATATCCTAGATCAATATAAGCCATAAGCTAACTCCCAGTAGCTACAACATAAGCTTAATCCTTTTTGTTTCATTAGCCTTGATGTTGATCCAAAACTCCTAAGCGCTTCGAGTGAAAAAAATCCAGGAAGAGTGAAGGAGTGAAAAGCGGGGAAAAAGGAGGAAAGTAGCAAGTTGTAGAAGTTTAGAAAAGGACAAAGGTGCACTTGTGTGAAAATGGTTGATTATTAGTAGGGAGTAAGAAAATAAATGAATGAAAAAAAAAAATTCTTAAGGCTCCTTACTACTTAGGCGAGTGTGCTAAAATAAATGGGAACAAGAAGAAAAAAATTCCAAGATTAGAAAAGAATGAGGGTGAAGTAAGAGAAGAGATTTCCCTTAATGAAAGGTTGAAGTTATTAAAAAGCGCTTGGGGAAGATAGCCACTGTGCGGCAGGCAAGTACCTACCGTCCCACTCCAACACATTACAGCCCATTAAGTCCTACTTGATCTTACGTTCATACATCCTTAAGTGAATAATTAAAACACTAGGGCAATCTTATGGGTCACTACATGATGCATGTGAATTCTTTGAGAGAGAGAGCGATATTTTATTCATATACCCATACTTGTGGTGATTTGAAAATTTGTGAAGTAGAGTAGGTAACTCTTGTTGTGAGGCACATGTTTAATGAGGAATAAATTCATGTCGGATGTCTTGATCGGTTGATTTGCATGGAGAGTTTGCTAAGATTGAGAGTTGATTATTGTGGTTAAGAAGTCACTTAACATAGTTGTATTTCATTTATTGATTAAATCGTGCATCTCTGTTTAGCTTTGCTATCTTAACTTGATCATTGTAGCCGTAGCTTGAATTATCTTGCTAAAAGTAGGCTATGTGTGAGTCTTCATGCATATATGTAAAAGGATTGGTGAGGACGAACAATACTTTAAGTGTAGAGGTTGTGATCTTGGGCATAATTGCATGCCCAAGTGCTACTTATAACTTTCGAATTAGTCTTGTTTATCTAATTATTTATATATGAGAATATATGTACTAAACAAGCATGAATTAGTCATTGTTTTGTAGGTTTAAAATGAATTTGAGGAACTAATCTATGAGTTGGTGAAGTAGAGGAATGGAGTCGGAAGTGAATTACAAAAGTCGCCAAAGAACCATGCCACAGCAAGGCTAGCCGCAGGCGGCATGCTACGGCTGACCATGCCGCGCGCTCAGCGTCGTGCCATACCAATGCCAGGAAAGAGGAAGAGAAGGCGAAAGAGCGAGCACCACACGCGCCGGCGCCGTGCCACACGGCGGCCTAACGCACAGCCGTGTCGAGCATGCCATCCTTGGCCACCACGAAGCGATGTACCCACGCCCGGCCATCGCAGCAACCCTCGGCTATTAGGATCCCTAAGGCGATTTCAGTGTGCATCCCGCATTACCTGTTGTGTCATGGGCGGTGCTCGCATTACACTCCGTGACATGGGCAATGCAACAGGCATAATTTTGTACAATTCTCATTTTACTATAAATAAGGTCCCTTAGCTCCTAAAATCATTTTGTCACGACTTTATTACGAAAAAACACCTAGGAGTGAAGGAGAAGTGGGAGAACTCACCTAGGGTTCGTCAATTTTCATCTTCTCCTCTACAAATTCTTGTAAGTATAGTACTTTAACAATGTTTTCTTGTAATTTTACAAACTTGAATGGCTAGAGCCCTTCCTCACGGGTTGAAGCCATGAGTTATGATCGTGTTTTTACGAATTTGTTTTGGAATTAAGTTATTGGTGCTGTTTTGTCTTGCATTTTTAATTATTGGTTGTTTTTAATGATTGATCACCATGAAAACACAGGCGTTAAGCTTAGGCAACGGCCCGAGAAAGCAAACCTAGGGAAGAACATAAGAATGTAGGAAGAAAGTTCTTGTCTTTTGATAAAATTTTGAATTTAGGATAGAAATATACCTAATACCTTGCTTTGGTTGATAAAATGGGAAGAAAGACACACGGCTTAGATTTGTCAATCCACCACTTTGCCAGTAGTTGTGGGCTTTAAGTTTGATTAAATGGTTAGAGGTACGAAAGTACCCTAATCAATGGCATAACCCCATAAACCACATCCATGTAGTTAATTGCCCACGAGCTAGAATTAGCATCCTCGCTCACAATGTAGTAGTGAGGCTAGTTTATCGTGTTTAGAGTTCCAAAAGACCATGAACATGCAATTCTAATTATGTAGAGATGACAATTGAAATAGTTTCATACTTAAACCATTGCAAATCGTAGTACCGCATAAAGTATCGGCTTTAACTCTATGTTGCTCCTTGAATGAATTAGTATTTCGTTGACCACATTTAGACTTAATTAAACTCTGGCGAAAAACTTCTATAATCAACACTTGCGGCATTAATATCACACTTGAACTTGATAGTTAAGTAAATTGGTCTAGTCCCTTTTATTAGGGTTAGGCATCAGGCTCTTAAAAAGGAGCCACTATATTACTATGCGACCCGTACACTTTGCAGGCACAACATTCACAAAATGCATGAATGATAAGGGAAAGGAAACAAAAAAAATATGTATGGAAAGTAAGAAGATGAAGTAGGAAGAAGGGCGCCCTCAAATCATGTTGTTTACTTGATACTAAGACAATGAAAGAAAGAGTGTTAGAGTGAAAATTCTTAGTAATTATGAAAAAGGCTAGCGATCCAAGTAGTGAATAAGGGCATGAAAAAGAAAATAAAAGGATGAAAAGGATGAGTAGAGTGAGTGAACAATAGGGAATAAAGTGGTGGACTTGAAATATGAAAAAATGTCTTAAAGCTGCTTAGGATTGGTAGTCACTATCAAAGAAAAATCATTCCCTACATCACACCCGACATTACAGCAAAAAAGTCCTTATGATCTTAATCTCTTGAAGTAACTAAGTGGTCTAAGTGTACATAGAGGGGCAAACATGGTATATTTCATGTGTATGATACATCTTTTAGTGTGAAGTGTGCCTTACTTGTATGTTACCTTTTTGTGTATTGAAGGTATACTAAAGACAAAGAAGCATGATTTCAAGTGTTACTATTAATGTTTTATTTTGTGTTTAATGTGTTGTGTATTTTTAAAATACATTGTTACAAATTTGTAGTCTTGATGAAAAGCTTCTATGTGACTTAAATGCTGATTGCTAAAATTGATGACTTACCAACTGCAATTCTCTACTACGTTGTTTGGTACAAATTATTAAGAAGTGTATGTAGGAAAATATGAATTTGCCACAAGTGGAATTCATTAAACTGGCATGTTTAAAATTTAAAGTGGCGATGTTGTTTTTTCTAACTAGCTATATTTTCCCTGTTTATATTAACTTGTTTTGAAATTCTATGTCTACCAGAAGTGTATGATTATACTTTGTGTATATTGTGACTATGCTCTTTCAGATATTTGTGAAACAAAGAAGAGCCCAATATGGCTTTAAGTGCTGAGAAAAAATTTAAAAAAATGGCATTCAGTTGTAACGCTTACCTTATTCATAACAAGAAAACTCTTACCAAGTTTGGTACTATAAACTCTTAGGCACTAATTCCAGTTTCAAGTGATATTTAATACCCACCTTGGTAGAATGGAGTGGCTTCAGATACAAACATTTAGAGCTGTTTTCCAAATTGGTACTATGTTGAATTGGTTTCAAGAGGATCTAAATAGAAATTTGAAGCTAACATTCTAATTTTCTTAGGTGATGGGGCGCCAGAGGTGTTAGAGTGCATAAATTTAGCTAACACCTTGGTGCTATGGATGGAGTGGGGCGCCGGAGCTAAGCTTCGGAGAGGAAAAATTTAGGCAAACTTGGGGGCTACGGAGGGTGCGGTGCACGGACTATCTAGACAAATTTTGCTGAGTTTAAAGATAAATACTTGAGGACAAAAGCATTGTTGAGGGCTCACCTATAAATATAATATCTAGGTCATTTTTAGCATATCTAACATCATTTTGTTTGATCGTAGGAGATTGTAAACGTAGATTTTGGAGGAGAGACAAATTCCTACTTAGGTTTCTTCATTTCTTTATAGTTTTACTTTGAATAATGATGATTCTATGTTTTCCGCTTGTTTATGAGTGAATGGATTCTGTTCTAGGGTTTTGGCCGTAGTTGATGGTTGACATTGAAAAATGAATTAATATTGTAGCTTGATTCTCCATTATAGGTTGTTTATATTTACTTGCTTTAATTGCTTGTCACTGATGATCACCTTGTGAGTGAATGCATTTAGCTTTGGTTAAACTTGGGAAAGGAGCCGAAAAGGGTTAAAAATAAATGTAAAACAGGAATTCAAGATCCTTTGGCGCATTGGTTGAAGGTTAAGTTGTTGTTAAGGATAGGGATATACCCTTGACCATTATTTAGTAGAAATACAAGTAGGCATAACCGTCGTTTCATGTTTCTCCTGTGACTATAGAGATATAGGCGTTAGGGTTCATGAGATAGTTCTTGAATGCTCGAGAGAGTGACAAGAAATAGTATAGTAACTTACAACTAGCAACCTTATAAGGGTTAACACTAGCGTAATCACGTCTTGAAAACTCAACCTGATGCGAAGGTGTCATTTTTCTTCATCATTTGGAGTACAAATAAGTTTGCAACAATCTTAGTTCTTTAGTTAATTTTACATTTCAATTGTGTAGTATTTGAAATCTTCAAACCATTCCCCATTTTATCTGTTTTTGTTAGAATAGCAAAATAAAGAAGTAACCTTAAACGGTTGATCGACAAGTCTCTAAGGAAGCCGAAAATTAGGACTTAGCCGTCCTATATTACTTTCACGACCATGTGCACTTGTGTTTGCTTGGAGGCGACATCATAGGTCAACAAGACTAACAGGGCTTGGCACACTAGAGTCTCTAAAATCTCTGGTAACACCTATGCGGTTGGGTCAACTTCTTAGAAACACTAAAAGGAAGAAGAGAGATGTCGGGATGGCGCATATGAAAACTCGATTTGAGTTTATTACTAAGCATTTTCTTATAGGTGGTGCATAGAAAGTTAATATTGTGGAGTAAGTCTGCTAGACTAGAGGAGCATGGATGGGACTATGAAGAAGAAGCCAAGTACTTGAATAATATAGGGGATTTCTAGGCCAATGGCTAAGGAAATCAAGTTCGGAACTATCGGAAGGACAATTATTACAAAACTACTTATAGGGTTGAAACAAGGCAGCTGGAAGAACAAAAGCTAAAGAATGATCTTAGTGGAGTATATGTGCCTTACCTTGGAAATCGATAAGCGGAGCAGTAATGATGCAAGAAGTTCAAAGATGGAAGAAATGTTAGCCAAGTATTGCAAAGAGTCAAATCTACTTACTGCGATTAAAGAGATGAAGAGTGACCTCTTCAACATGAGTCAACTTGTGGAATTCACACTCAACCGCCATTAAACGAGATGGAGTACCAAATGGGGAAAATGTGCACGGCCCTTAATCGAGGAAAAAGTGGTGTCTTGCCAAGTGATCTTTGTAGAATCCAAGGAAGGATAGCCAGTGCATGGCTATTACAACAAGAAGTGACGGGGAAATTATGCGAGACCACTCATATTGGTTGAGCAAGCTGAAAGTTGAAGCAGTAGAACTTGGAGCTTAAGATGAGGTGGAGCGACAAGAATTCGACTTAGTCTATAGAGCCGACGGTTTAGCAGAAATAGTCGGGAGATGGTAAGTAAAAGGAAATGAGGAGTGAGTGACGCCGTTGGCTCATATTCTAGACCCCACCTCATTCCATCATAGGCTAAAAAGAAGGTGGAAGATGGAAAATTCCATAAAGTTCATTTCCATGTTAGACGATTGCTCAGTCAACATTCCACTAGTGGAAGTCCTAAACTGAATGCCAAGATTACACCAAGTTCATGAAGGACTTGGTCACAAGAAAGAGGGTTGTCGGTTATGAACCGGTGGATAACCTTTATCATTATAGTGCGATCTCTTCGCGCTTACTGGTTTAGAAAGAAGAAGATCCCGGTGCATTCACAATCCCATGCACCATTTGTGCCTTTAATTTTGCCAAAGATCTATGTGATTTGGGCACCAACATCAACTTGATATTGGCGGCCGCCTCTGAGCTTGATTGGTCTTAGAGCCTAAAGCCGACTACTGAGGTTGTTAATGGCGGAACCGATCAATTAAGAAGCTGTGGGTATTCTATGTATCTGCTAGTTGAGGTGGAGCACTTTATATTTCCTACTGACTTTGTAATTTTGGATTGCGAGTGGACTTTGAAGTTCCTATAATTCTTGGTAGGCTACTCTTAGCAACCAGGGAAAACATTAGTGGATGGAGAGTGGAGAGTTTAAGTTCAAACTGAATAATGAAGAGGTAAGGTTCAATGCCCGGCAAATCCATGAAACAACCAAGAACATGATTGTAGTCTCCATGATTGATGTTATTGGTAAAGGTAGTTGAAGCACCTAGAGAAAAGAAAAATGCGGTTGACATTCTAGCTATAGAGATGATGAATTTTGCAGGTGACCACATTTAGAAGTATGAAGAGGTAGTGAACGCTCCTACTTGAGGATGGGGTCTAATTCTTGTGCTCAAAGTTGAATTTGGATTTGAGGAATAGACCTACTCCTCCGGAAAAACCCTATGTTGTTGAAGAACCACGGTCTTGAGTTGAAAGCATTACTTGGTTATGCGTATGTTTTCTTGGGAGATAATAATACACTCCAAGTCATTGTAGTAGGCGATTTATTATAATGGCAGGATGAAGCTCTAGGTGTTGTGCTAAAAGAGTACAAAGAGAGCAATCACAGAGTGGACAATTTCCAACATTATAAGGATTCCCCAGTGTTATGTACGTATAAAATTGACTAGAGGAAGATTGTGTCTCGAGTAGAGAACACAGTGCGAATCAATCCACCAATGTAAGAGGTGGTGAAAAAGGAGATAAATGGCTGGATGTAGGTGTCACATACCCAATCTCTTACGGCAAATAGGTGAGTCCGGTGCAATGCGTCCCCAAAAAGGGAGGCATGGCGCCCAGTTGCAAATGAGCAAAAATGAAGATTGATTCCATTGAGATCCGTCACGCATTTTGCGTGTCTACATGGAAACTACATGGAAAATCAGAAGTTCAATAGTTGGACACTCAAAGATCACTTTCCAATGTCGTTTATGGATCAGATTGGTAGGCATAGGTTGGTATTGCTTCCTAGACGGTTATTCTGGATATAACCAAATATCAATTGCACCAGAGTATTAGGAGAAGACTACTTCTACTTATCCTTATGGGAAATTTTCTTTCCGATGCATGCCATTCGGATTATGAAATGCACCTGAAACTTTCCAGAGGTGTATGATGTTGATATTCTTTGATATGGTGGAAGATACTTTGGAATTTTTTAAGGACAATTTCTTAGTCATCGGTGACACTTTTGAAGACTGCTTGACCAATCTTGGAAAGGCCTAAAAGAGATGTGAGTAAGAAAATCTTGTGTTGAATTGGGAGAAGTGTCATTTCATGGTTAAATAAGGAATTGTTCTAGGCCAAAAGATATCACAAAAGGGCATAGAAGTGGACAGGGAAACGATGGAGGTGATTAAGAAGTTGCCTTCACCAATCTCGATAAAGAGAGTGAGAAGTTGTGGGTCATGCAGGATTTTACCGAAGATTCATAAAGGAATTCTCAAAAATAGAAAATCCATTGTGCAAGTAGCTAGAAAAAGAGACCAAATTTATGTTTGATGAAAAGTGTCTGAAAGCTTTTGAAAACCTAAAAGCAAGGTTAGTGGCTGCCCCAATAATAATTGCACTAGATTGGTCATAACCATTTGAAGTGATGTGTGATGCTAGTAGGGTTGCACTCGGACTTGTGTCATGGTAGAAGAGAGGCAAGATTTTCCACCCCATTTATTATGCTAGTAAAGCGTTGAATGGGGCACAAAAAAACTACACAGCAACTGAGCAAGAGTTGTTAGCGGTGGTATATGCCTTTGAAAAATTCAGGGCATATTTGCTTGGCACCAGATTTATCGGCACCGTGTTGAGATATCTCATGGAAAAGAAGGATGCAAAACCAAGGTTGATAAGATGGGTCCTTTTGCTGCAAGAGTTTGACTTTGAGGTCAAGGACCGTAAAGGATGTGAGAATCAAGTAGCGAATCACTTATCCAAACTTGAAGATGAGGGAAGAGTAACAAATGATGAGGAGATTGACGACTCATTCCCCGATGAACAGGCATTAGCTACAACAGTCAATCTTATTTCATGGTTTGCTAACATTGTCAGTGATATGATGCTGGAGGACTTAATTTTCCACCAGCGGAAAAAGTTCCTTCATGATGTAAACAAATACTTCTGGGATGAGCCATATTTGTTCCTAGTACGTGCTGAAAACCTAATAAGGAGATGTGTCCCAAAAGTAGAAATTGTGAGCATTTTGGAGACATGTCATTCATCTCCTGTTGGGAGACACCATGGGGTTGCTTGGACGGCCTAGAAAATTTTGCAATGTAGGTACTACTAGCCCACAATAAATTAGGATGCACATGATTTTATAAAGGCATGTCATCAATTTTAGAGACATGGAGATATATATAGAAGGCATGAATTACATATGACCCCTGTTCTAGAAGTAGAATTGTTCAATATATGGGACTTAGATTTCATGGGTCTGTTATGAGTTAATATAGCCAAAAGTACATTTTGGTGGTAGTGGACTATGTCTCAAAATGGGTAGAAGTTGTGGCATTGGCAGATAATAATGAAAAAAGTGTTGCAACTTTCTCGAAGAAGAACACTTTCTCAAGGTTTGGTACTCCGAGAGCTATTATCAGAGATGGGGGGTCCCACTTCTGCACAAAGTTTTCAATGCTTTGTTGGGAAAGTATGGAGTTAGGAAAGTATGGAGTTAAGTAGCACAAAGTGGCTACCCCTTATCATTCACAGTCTAGTTGCGAGTGGTGGTATCAAAACGGGAGATTAAAACCATCCTAGCCAAAAATAGTGAATGTTAATCAAATAGACCGGTCTCAAAAAACTTGATGATGCATTATAGGCATACCGAACAGCATTCAAAATGCCTATTAGGATGTCTCAATATCAGTTAGTGTTCGGATAAGCTTGTCATTTACCTGTTGAGCTGGAGCATAAGGCTCTGTGGGCACTCAAGAAGCTCAACTTGAGTTGGAGCGAGGCTGCATATTTGAGGCTGGATTAGATAAATAAGATGGATGAATTCCGTCTAAGGGCATACGAAAGGGTTGCTTTATACAAGGAGAAGATGAAGATGTACCATGACCGGAGGATTGAAAAAAGGGAGTTTAGCCCCAGAGATCTTGTGTTGTTGTTCAACTCTAGACTCCATCTATTCTAGGCAAACTCCGATCAAAATGGTCTGGGTCGTTCAAGGTGACACAAGTATTCCCATTTGGAGTTATTGAGCTTGAAAATCAAGAATGCTTCAAAGTGAATGGCCAACATGTGAAGCAGTACTATGGAGTACCAGAGGAGGTAAAGGTGTTAGAGTTGGTGTACCTTGATGAAGTCTGAGTAATCAAGGTACCTGACTTGTGCTGCGACGTTAAATCAGGCACTACTTGGGAGGCAACCCAAGAGTGTTGTATTTTGAATGTAACACTTTTTGATTTGATATTGTACTTGTTTGAAACGGGTGTTAAGTATGCAGGTATAGGTATTCCTGAAGCAGGTGACGACCATACCCGACAGGCCGTCGGAGACTTGACGGACCTTTCACTCGAGACTGTCAAGTTGAAAGCAAAAATTGGGGATTCTGGATAACTCCAACCTTGAGTTAATGAGTCATCAGATATCTGATGAGCCATTAGTTGTGTCATCAGAAGTGGTTACAAGAACATGGAATCTGGATAAGAGTGTTGGTATAGCTGACGGAATGTCATCCTTGTGAAAGCATCAGTGGTATTAGCATGACAATAAAGTTGATGGAACATTGTGTATCCAACGGACCGTCACTCACACCGTTATCTAATCAGTTAAGTACAATCTTAGAAAGCCCTACCCGATCCAACCAAACCCTTCTAATCTAGATTCAACCCAATTTCATTCACATTTACACTCGACCGTTTTAAATTTTCCCTATTTTGAGTTTGTTTTCTTTCTTTTCTCCTACTTCTTCAAACCTTTAACTGACATACCCACGATCAAACCCAGCATCTATTTTGTTCTCTAATCTCTTACATTCCCCATTCAATAGTTATTCAAATTGTTGGTGTCGAGTGAATATTAGTTCTTGGAACACTACACAATTTTGTGATTATCTTGCCCAAAACTCAAAGGTATGTTGTGCACTTTCATTCTTGTTCACAGTGTGTGGGGTGAGTAATGTAGTTGGTGATATGAGTATAGTTGAACATAGCCCATGTGATTGATCAGTCATGTTTACTATCTATGATAATTTTGTTAACCCTAGGAGTCTCATGCTAAATATGTGTCAAGTTGATGTGGTAGGATGGAAACCTAAATTTGTGTAAAATGGATATTTTTCCAATGATGGATTGAGTGACGACCTTCTTAAGGGAAATAGTCAAATTTTGTGCTTGTTATAGTTGATAGTTTAGTTCTGGAATACATGGTGTAGGGAAGTTTGAGTACCCACCAATATTATACACAAAATGGTAGCCTGATGAGATATCAAACGGGTCATCACATGTCCGATGAACCGTCATTAGTGTCGTCAACACTAAACTGAGCAATAATTGCATGGGAAGGAGGAGGTGACGGAGCGTCATCTTGATGACGGACCGTCATATTCACCGTCACTTGTGGGTTTCAATGGGGTTTCTACTAGTTAAGAGTGATGGAGTTAGTGAAGGACCGTCACCATTGTGATGGACCGCTGTCTTGCACCGTCACTGACTTGTGAAATTATGCAAACACTGACTACGTCTGATGAAGGAAATGATAGACCGTCACCTATGTGATGAACCATCACCCACTTCGTCACACATGTCCTGCATTTAGTTAATTATATTGTTTTCACATGTTTTCTCATATTAACTTTGACACTAACAGTTCGAATATTGTAGGTAACCATGCCTCCTAAATTCAACCTACCGGAGATGTGCAAGAAAGAGGACTGATAGAACTGAAACTGCACACCACCTTCGAGATGAAAACATAGACTCCGAGGGAGAAATATAGGAAATTAGAACTGAGGAACATCCCTGGGTTACCAAACTATATCCGTTACTAGACAACAAGCTGCAGATCCCTAGTCTGATGAGGGAGATGATTCTTCAGTAGACGGATCTAGTTCAAGTGGTAATGGTTCTGATTCAGATGAAGGGAGTGGAGAGAGGCCACCTGTAGTCGAACAGGGGACTATAATCCAATGAGGGGAAACATTCTAAAGGGTAAAACACCAGTATTTAGGGATAGTCTGCGCTGGCAAGTAAAAAGGGCTAAAAAGCACTTCTAGAATGGTCTCACCACCACAGCAAGAGGACACCTCAAACGTAGAATTGCTCTAGAAGTAAGGATCATTGACTCAAAATTGCCCAAGTATTCAGAGATTGAGGGCAAGTACAAGTTCTATGGCCTGGGATGGATGAGTGAAGCACCAGGCTATTATTACCCCACAATGGTTCGTGAATTCTACGTGAACTACATTGCTACTTTGGAGGGTCTATGCAAGAAAGGGCAGAAACTGGCACAAATACACATGCAGACCCACATACCAGTTTGTGGGGAAATGGTAGATATCTCGGAAGCTATAATCTCTAGAATGCTCTATGGGCCAAACTTCACATCGCCAGTGAGCACTGCAGAATTTGACTATTGAATAAGAGAGCGGCATCAGCAGCGTCAATGGTTAGCATAAGTCGACACTGACATTTGCAGCAAAATTTTGGTGGGCGGTGGTACAACTCTGACTATTGCCTACAGGAGGAGATAATACTTTGACCGAAGATAGAGTAGTATTGGTGGTCATCCTAATGTCTGGATTCCCATTGAAAATGGTAACAATTATCGCTGATCAGATAAATTGGAGGCCTGTGAAGTTATCTACATCTCTACCATTTCCATGCTTAATTACTCGGTTGTGTAGAGAAGAACATGTCCCCATATTGGTTGGAATTGATGTGGATATATATGCTACAAAGAAGTATGACTTAGAGAAGCTGAAGGATGAATCATTATATGATCTGAAGCTTCAAAAACCAATCCTTGAGGTGTTCGGGTCCAGTGGTCAAACTGCAAGGGCAACGAAAACAAACACTGATCCAGCTGGAGAAGCTACAGGAACAGAGTTAGTTTGCCATGTTGCCCCAATTCCTACATGCATACCATCTATTTCTGGTGCAGCTGCAACAAAATTAGGAGTGGAATTAGCTGAGACGTTGTCTGCCATGCCTCAATCTTCACAGTAGGCATTCACACTAGCAAACTTTGCTAGGGTGATAAAAAAAATAGACAGACAAGAGAAGCAATTAAAGTTGTTTGTTGAATAGCTAGGCCTTTTTGTAGATCGAGCCACCACGGCTGATTTAGATCCATACAAGAACCTTCATGCTCGCATTAATGACATGGAGGTGAGGGTGAATGACAGGCTGAAAGACCTCACAGTGCCAGATTTGGCAAGGTTTGTAGCTTAGCTGAAAAAGGCTTAAGAGGACATTCTAAAGTTGCAACAGGAGCGGTAGCCCCAAGATTTGCCAATTCCCTGATTTGAGAAATCAGAGGATGATGTACCCTTCATTGATTTGTTGGGCGAGTAGCCTAAGTCCACAGGAAAATGTCCATGAGATGGTGCTGGAGATGAAATAAAATCTCATAAGAAGAAGAAGCACAAGAAAGAAAGAAAAAACTGAGTTGCGAGAGGCTCTAAAATAGTCTATGGTAGAAGAGGAGATGCGAATCGAGGAGATTGAACCCAGGTTGGTAGGACCTTCTCCCGTTCAGCACCCCTAGTTGAGGTGCATGTCACAGGGGTCACAGTTTCTTTAGAGTCACAGACTCTCGTCACACCACCTCCAGCTACAGAGACTGCCCCCCCCTAATCCTTTGAGCATGAAAGTCGCCACTGATGCCACTGCTGAGGTCCCTAGGGTCACTCTACCCCAGACAGTCATGCTAGACTCAGGATCATAGAGCTTCACAGGTTTACCCTACTTCAAATTTGAGATTTTTAATAAATGCATTAGGCACAATGCCATTTCTATTTGGGGGAGGGGGTACTTGTGAGTCTGTCACACCACTTGAGGGTTTTTGTTACCGTGTTTCTTTTTCCTCAAGTGTTCTATCTAGTAGAACCGGCATGTTTAGGTTGATTTTATAATTATTTGTTATTTGATATGTAAAAGAAAACAATGAAAAATTAGAGCAGTTGTTGGAAATAAACACCTTTTTGTTAAAAAAATGTTGAAAAATGGAGACCCCTACAATCTTTTTGATGTGGCATGTGTGTATTTTTTTGAAACCATTTGACCTTGAAGGATCTATGTGTGACATTATTTGTATATTTACATAGTAACTATGCTTAAGCTTGAGCATATTCTGATAATCAGTCGCTGATTGTGCAATTTGGTGCCAAGTGTGTGTGAGGTTAGTTGTTGTTATTCTTACATTGTGCATGCATCTAGAACTTGCCTGGTTTATCTTGCTAAGGTTATAGGGAAACTGAATAGGAAAGGATCACAGGACATGTTTTGTAATTAGTCCACTGAGCTTATATGACTACCCAAATAATGTTAATAATCCCTTGATCCCTGATTTTGAGCCTAATTGACCCATTTATTTTATTAGCCTATTTACCTACCTATATTTTTTTATAATGAACCTGTTTTAGCCTTAATCTCTCCTTGGACATTGTATACCTCAACTCAGGTAAATCTTCTAAGTTGAGGGTGGCTATAGTAGGGGTGCATAAAAAGTTAGGTATGAAAAGTAGAATATGATGATTAAAAATAAGTAGGTATGGTGTGATTGATGAAGAAAAGAAAAAAAAGAGAAAAAAGTTCCAACTAAAAAGAAAAAGACAAAAAAATAAAAATAGTGACGTTTTAACGAGGAAAAAGAGAATCAAAATGAAGATCACACCCATGAGTTGAGATGGAAAATGAATAGAAGAGAATAAGGGAGATAAAATAAGAGTGGAGCAAGAGAAGTAGTGTAGCACCAAGTAAGGTCAGGTCACTTTATCCATATGTACCATACCATACCCAAGCCTACATACAATCCAAGAAAGTCCTATAGTAATCCTAATCAAGTGTTCGAAGAACCTGAAACAGTGATGATAAAGGCAAGCTAATGGTTTCGCATGTGCATTGTTATGAATGTTTTTGTGAGAATAAATGGCTTGTTCTAGTCCCCAAGTAAATAACTTTGGATGTGGGTTGGGACTTCTTTGTGGTGAGGGCACTAGAGAAGCATTAGTGATGACTAATTGTTGGGATAGTCATTGTTGGTGTATGTAAAGTAATATGTTGATATCATCATGTCATTTCTATATCCTCATGAGTTAATATGTTTAATGAATGTCATATGTTCATGTCCTGTTGTAAAAAGGGAGTAGTAAATGTGAAATAATATACTTTAAGTATAACAACTGTTGTAGTTTATTCTGAGTTTCTTTTGCTTTAATGAGGTGTCTAGTGTGTTGGTTGAGGACAAGCAAACATTCTAAGTTAAGGGTGTTGATGTGCCAGCATTTGACGGCGCATTTGATGCTTTTAAAAATGAAATGATGCAAGTTCTTGAGCAACTTTTGGTTATATTTGATTATTTTGTGTGTATTGTATAGGAAAATAAACCAAGGGAAAGAAATGGTATGAAACAAGCTGAAAAGACTACTTGACAACCTATCTGTCATTCCCATCGTCAGGCCTAAATAGTAGCTGAACAAAAAGAAGTAAAAATGACGGCCCAGGTGTCGGACTGTCACCTCTTCGATGGAGCGTCAAGTTTAGCATCATCAAGATGTTGATTGAAGGACTCACTGGATAAGGAGTGACGGACCATCACCTCTTTGACGTACCATCAAGCTTACTATCACTAAGATTAAGATTTAAGTACCCTCTGGATAAAGAGTGACAGACCGTCACCTTGCCGACAAATACGTCAACTTGGGCGTAACCTAAGAAGCGGGATTTCAATTTTCAGTGTAGTTTTTAAATTACCCTTGGCTATAAGTAGTAGCTTCAAGGTTTATTTTTATCATCAAAGTTTTCAGAGAGAAAAAGATCGACTTGTATGTTAATTTTGAAAGGTTATTGAAGAAATATTGTTGAGTTATTAGATTCATAATCAAGGTTTCATCTCTTCTTTGTAAGTTAAATCTTCTTTGATGAATATGACTTTTGTTATGAATTCAATGATCATGTGTGGCTAAGTTCTTTTACTAGGGTTGTGTGATTCATGGTAGAATGACGTAATGATGGTGATTGATGTGTAGATGAGTTTAATGCAATTGTGTGTATTATCAATTCTTTCATTTTGAGTGATTTCTAATGGTTGCAAACATTAAAGCAAACTCTAGGTTTGACATGCTTGAGTAAGATGTATAAATATGGATTACAAGAATTAACAATAGGGATTCAAGGAGTTAACCCTTGACTAATGATTGTTGTAATAAGATTAATCAACCCAGGTTAATTATTATAACTCATTGGCTACCACTCTTAGTTTGAGAATAGAAGAGTGATACCTGCCTAAATAGATTGAGAAACATTAGGATAGAATAATTGAGTTAACAACCTACACACATAGCATTAAATGAGTCCAGTGTAGTCATTCACCAAATATCGTTAATAAAACATGATGACCGTAACCCTAGTTTAATTTCTTCTTGGATTCAATAGTAGTAAATCATAGCTGGTACTTCTTGCATCTGACTGATAGTAAATCAAAACACCTTTCCCAAAACCCCAGTCTTACGGAAATAATTTACTAAAAGAAAATACTCACGTAAGACTTAATTTCACCATATTCCCTGTGGGATTTGACCCCAACCTTGTTGGGTTCTATATTTGACATCGACCGTGTTATACTTCTTATCATAGAGGTGTAATTTGTGTGTATCAAATTTTGGCATCGTTGCTGGGGAGTACGATTATAGATTAAGTTAAGTGTGTTCATTTGACTCTTAGTCTTATTTCCTAATTTTACTTTTATTTTTTGTTTCTATTTATATAAGGTACAGAGTAGTGGATTCCAAATACCCGAAGTCGAGATGAACCGTTAACTCCTTATAATCCCGAACTAGAAAGAACTTTGAGGGGAGCTATGAACCCACCAGTGTGTGAAGCAACAAGGTTACAGTAGTTTGCTAACGCTTAAGCCATGGGTAACAATCAACATGCAGCTAACAATGAGAATGATGATGTTGTTAGGGATGAGTTGAATGAAAAAAATGTTGAGGATGTAGCCCCTGGGAATCATCGCCGGCCACAGAGATATTACATATTGAATTGATACTTGTTACACCTCTTTCCCCCAACATCTGTTTTATATTCATACTTGATGCATGACACTTGTGAATTTATTTATGACACTTGGTGAATCTAATCTTCAATCTTTGTGGTATTCAACCACGACACTTGTTGGGAATTTTGTTGTTATCAATGATCGTAGCCACCTCCTTAATCGGAAAAGTATTTTTGGACGTTATCAAAAAATGGCGTTGTTGTCGGGGATTAAGATTTGATTTCCATTTTGTTGTTGTTAATTTACATTGGTACTGCATTTTTTCCTTTTGACATTATGTGTTGTTTTTGCTGATTGAATAGGAGAAAAGATGAGTCATGCTAGTGATGTTGGTAGTGTGGATGGTTTTGTGGATATTGAGGATGAGTCGGTAGCTCAGGATATGGCTGGTGCTATTCTCCTACCTCCAATGGTAGGGAATGTTGTGTTCCATGTTACAAGCACTATGCTTATTTAATAGAGAAACCTGGCTCACTTAGGCAAATCCCACATCGGAAAAGAGAGGGAGAGCCCTGGGCTATTTAGTAAAGGAACTGTACCTAATATGTGAGGCGCCTTTTGGGTTGAAAACTCGAAGGGACAAATCTGTGATGGGCTTCGGCCCAAGAGCGGACAATACTTCATAGTGTTGGGCCAGGGTCGTTACACTATAGAACTGATAAACTATATTCATCCAAACGGATGATTTGCCTCTATTAGATGACTATACTCAATTACCGGGTTAAGTCTCATGAACGACTTCAACAAACCTTCATCACTAATTCCAAATTAACTTTTCTACGACCGCAGCTCAAGTTATTTGAGAAAATTAATTTCAAGGCTTTGTTGTTCTTCTCTTTTCCTAATCTCTATTTCACTAAGTTTAAGCAAAAAGAGAATACGGGCTATTCCTAACATTGCTCACCGTTAATAATCGTTAATCATGAAGAAAAGAACAATACAGGCATCCGTATTGATTTAGAATCACCCTGTGTTAACCCCAGCTTGTTATTCCACTATGGTTCCCACAATCCTAGTTGTGGAGGTTTTATCTATTCATGATTATAAGAAAGAAAGCAGGATTCATACAAGAAATCATGATTAAAAACTTATAATATTTATGGAAGAAAACCCTGATAATCAATTCCACAATAAACTTTGAAAATTAAGAACACAATGATGAACTCGATCAAGGTTTTTGTATGTTTGTTCTCCAAGTAGTGTTAGAAAACTCAAAAATACAATTACAATGAAAAAGTATCGGCTCCACTAAAGGAAAATAAAATAAAAGTATTTATACAATTAATGAAATCCTTTCCTAAATTGACAAGGATTCTGCTGTCGGGATGACCTACGAGTCATAGCATGCTGCTACGAGTTGTGGTTTGCACTCGTAGTACAATTATACAGCTTCTGATCTATCAAGTACTGGAAGTTGGTACAACCATACATTGCTACTACGAATCTTAGGTGTTTGTCATGGTCTGTACTTCTAATATCTGGCATCTCTAATGATTCTCCTACGTGTTCTTCAAACTCGTATCCTGTCGGTACGACCCATGCAATCCACTCGTGCCTTGAGTATGCCAACTATATGATCCTCTAAATCTCACTATGAGTATATTAGTACTATTTGTACATTGATGTCACGACGTGTGGCATGTGCTCGTACCTTGGAATCTGTTAGTGAACATATTTTGGATCTCTATCACGGAAACGCAGTACGGTTCATACCTTAGTGGTACGGCTCGTACTATCAGTCGTACATTGACTCAACACTTGTGCATTTTCTCTTAAGTTCTACTACGATTTTCAAGTACGAATCATATTGTGACCTGCAGCAAGCCATTTTCTACACTTGCACTCCTTTTCCAAAATCCAATTCCCAGATTTGATTTCCCTGAAAATAAAGTAAAAGACCTCATATCCGTGTTCAAGCATTTTTCCTATGTTTTAAGCATCAAAAGTGCCATAAAACTGTGGCTCTAGATGCAACTAGCATCTACAGAATTTCATTGAGATATGCCATCTAAACATCAGATAAGAGTCCATTCGGCTGAGGTTGTTCCCATTTTCTATTACGGGAGAGGCTACCGCTTGGTTAAAGGAGCTATCTCCCAATTTTATTATATCCTAGAATGAGTTGACGAAAGCATTCCTTGGTCGGTTATTCTCATCCTCCAGGATGCTACAATTGCATGATGAGATAACGAACTTCTGGCTACTCCCGGGAGAACCAATACATGAGGTGTGGCTAAGATTCAAAAAGAAAGTGACCACATGTCCAAACCATGGCTTTTCGGATAGAGTCCTCTTACAAAGCTTCTACTAATCACTTGATTCAATTAACAAGTCCATGGAAAATAATCTAGTTTGTGGTTCAATCATGGACCAAACCTTCAGACTTGCAAAGGCCCTTATGGATAGAATGACAAAAATAAATCGAGCATGGCACACAAGAAAAACCGAGGTGTCCTCAAGTGTATCTTCCAACCAAATGATGGTTGAGATGAGAAGAAAGGATAAAGAGAGAGATAAACCTTATCTAGCATGATGAATCAAATGGAGTTGCTAGCAAAGCATGTAGTGGGTCCCGGAACCAAAAGCGTGAATGCTATTGGGGCCCAAGTAAATAGCTCATTGAAGAATGAAACTCCACAAGCTAGATATAATGAAGAGTGACAATACATGACTATCCAAATGGTGGGTTCTCATACAGGGTACGAAGGTGCCAAACAAGGCCCCTTCAGCATCCTCGTGTTGGGAATAAAGGTTGGAGAGATCATGATGGCCAATGGAGAGAGAGGGAACTCAATGAATAAATCGTGAGCCGAAGAGAGAAGGGTTAGGTACAATCACCGAAGTCCAAGTCCATACATCCCTCCTCCAAAGGATGATGTAGTTCCAATGTGATAACGTCCAAAATATACTCCTCATAGAAAGGGTATACACGGCCAAAGTATCAAAACAAGTAACCCGATGGGTGTCGAGGTCGAATCCCATAAGGACTAGTGAGTGATAATTACAAGTGTCGGTTGAGAAATTGAAGTTAGCTTGCTCCACTTAGAATTAACATAAAAACAAATAAGTTGGGGGAGATTGTAATTTGTAGTAGATTATAATTGCTAATTTGGTTGCCTCTAATAGCAAAATCACCAAGGTTGTCGACAAGAGTGTGAAAGACTAGAGGTGTGGTGTAGATGATATACTAACTAGGTAGGGACATGCTAGCTCATATTATAAGTTCAATTAGTGTAAATAATCTCAGGTAAATGGTAATTACAGCTTTTCAGCTTTATAAATACCTCTTACTAGAGTTTTATCAAACCTCTAGCAACTATTAGCTCAACCCGATCATAATTGGATTAGTAGCTACACTAAATTCTAGTTATTAGCTACTAATTAGGTGTGAGAATGCAATTTTGTCTATTTCTAGCCCAATTTCACAATCTCTCATCCATACCCACTATTAAATTCTCCTCCAATACTTAATTATTCTTTTACAAACAACAATCAAGTAAGAACAAATAGACCCACATCATAATCAATGGATCTTCCATTATAGATTGAAGAGAATCTAACAGATTTACACTTAGTTAAACAATATAGAGATGACTCTAGCAATACCCACTCTAATTAACTATTCACCATCATACACCTCTAGTTAATGATTTGCTACTCATGATTAAGAAATTCAAAAGTAGATTCAACAATAAACTCATTGAATTTAATAACAAGAGTAGTAAAATCAAGTTCACAAAAATGTCTTTAACAATGGTTGTACCTTACTATTAAGAAGAAGAAGAGAATAGTACTTTGCAAATTCTACCAATCAAATTCTCATTTTCTCTTCCAAAAGAACGTTCTAAAGGTAAGAAAGGAAAAATATGATATGATATGCTCTGCTGTGATATCCCCAGTACACAATACTTTCTCTAGAATTTATATCCAAAAAAATAGGGCATCTTCTATCTCTTTTTTCGTGCTGAACAATTTTTCCCCTGAGCAGCGTTCTGGAATCAGCGGAGGTATCGGTGGTTCTCCAGTTAAAATTTGTGAACCGCCGAGTACATTATCTGATCCATCACTAAACTCCAGTGAACATCAGCGGTTCATTCATTGTTTAGCAGATTTCAATCTGTGAACCGCAGAGTCTTTGTTCTTTACTCCAGCAAATCATATGTCATTCTGTGACTGGACCAGCGAATCGTCGTTGGCAACTCATGTTTTATCGGTGGAATTCTTCCTCAAAGGCAGTGATGATCGGCTTTTGACCGGCATTACATCGATTTTCATCGGTGGACCGCCGATTTGATATCACTTCCTTATTTTCTCTCCATTTTTGTTCTTTACTAAACATTTAGGTATCTGGACACAACAAAGGCAAAAAGGGCATAAAATCCATATAATCAACTCAAAAACTAGGAAAAAACTCAAGCTTAAGATCCTAATGAGTTGGTAATTTACCAACTCATCAAACCCCCAAACTTGAACCACTGTTTGTCCTCAAGTAATGCAATTCTCATTCGTTGAAAAAAATGTCACTCTACACAAATTTAAACATCACCAATCACCTAATCTATGACAGCCCAAAAATGCTCACCAATCTCACCGAAAAAAAGAAGAAAATTCCCCAAAAGGCCAAAACAATGAAGATATTTCAATAGGCTACCACTTTTCACCCACATGGTTCATGAAAGGACTCATTTTGTAAAACAAGGGCATTTCTTAACCATTAAATACACATAGCATCTCAAATCATAATAAGTGCACGTTCAAAATTTTCCTTAGAGTTTACACTTCTCATGCCCTATCCACACAAAAAGGGATGATGCCACTCATAGAAATACGAATCCCTATTTTTTTGTCATGTAATCATTAAATGCACACAAGAGATTGTTTGGAAGAGATAATCACGCTCACTCTCCCAAAAGAAGTCTTCATGCACACAACTTGACCCATAGGCTTGCCCTTCATGTAATTCGCCACTAGTGTAGAGCGGTTGCACTTAGAATCATTTAGGTCTTGGGGGTTATGATGTAGGCTTGGGTTAAGGGTAGGATAAAAATCTGGTTGTAGTGACTAGATCCTCCCTAATGCCTTTGTGAACATATCTCCCATCAACTCCTTCCAATCACTTGATTTTATTTCTCTTTTTTCATCGTTTTTTACTTTCATTTCTCAATAACCCTCCTTATCACCTCTTTGGCTCTCAGAATTAGCCTTATCTACACAAGAGGAAGCACCAGTTCCAAGAATTATTTTTTTTTCTCGTTTTGATTTATCACTTCATGCATTTTGACACAATATGGTGCTACCTCAAACTGAAATTTTCATGTTCCCTTTGCACACCCCCAAACTTAGGCTTTTGCATCCTTTCTCATTTTTTATCATTCTCTTTTTCTTAGGCTTGAAGCCTCATTTTATCACTATCTTATCACTAGCACTTAGGGAGGATGGGTTCCAAAGAGAGGTAGTAAGAATGGTATTAAGGCTTGTAATGTGGTTGCCAAAGAAGGGTCTAAGGCTCAACATTGGCTGACAAGGGTCAATACTCAAGGAGGGTATATGGGTGAAGTGGCTAAGCAAAGGAAAGCCTAAAATCATGTTCTAAGTGCAACTACATGTAGGATTTCTCCTTGAGTCACACTTGGGGAAAGTTCTAGACAAGAAGTCATGCATGAGACTCATCAAAAATTCCTCACCACATAAGGAATCACCCTTAAAGGGTCCACAGGAGTCATTTTCACCACAAGATTTCAAGTTAGGACATCAAATCAAGCAAACTCATAAGTAAAGAAAAGAATTTACGACGTATGAAAAAGAGTGCTATGCTTTCGCTTCAAACATCTGCTCATTATCTTTATTTTCATGCCCTCATTTTAAAATTCCATTTCAAAAATATTTTCGGTGGTGCCTTTCAAAACAGATTCATAAAAAGACTCAAAACCATCACAGAATTTTTTCTTAAGAGAGTCACCACACAGTCTATCATCGGGAAGTGCCAACCCGGTTCGACAATAAAAAGGGAAAGAAAGAAAAAATAAAAACCTCCTCGGAAAAGAACCATGGTATGAAGAAAACCCTTGGAGCTTATTTACTATCCTACTATTTGCCAAGCCCTATTGGTTTTTGTCATTATGTCCAGAAGGGTTTTATCCAACCCATATGTTTGATCCATAATAGACTCTCCGGCTAAATTGTTGGCCACAGACTTGATGATGGAGTCAAGGGTTCTGTAGAAGCTTTGGAGAAGCACTCCATCCGGAAGTCCATGATTGGGACAAAAAGCAACTTTCTTTTTGAACCGTAGCCATGCCTCATGCAAAGGCTCTCCTGGCTCTTGCCTGAAATTTGTGATGTCATCCCTTAGCTGCAGTATCTTCGATGGAGGGAAGAAACGATCCAAGAAGGCCTCGGTTAACTCTTGCCAAGATGTAATACAACAAGGGGGCCAACTCTTCCAACCACATCGTTTCTTCTCCCGTTAGAGAGAATGGGAAAAGCCTTAGTTTGATAGACTCTTGACTTATGTTTGTGATGTTGAAGGGCTGGCATATCTCCAAGAAATTTCTCAAATACCGATTTGCGTCCTCACTTGGTTTACCCCCAAAGAGTCCTTTCATTTGCAACAAATGTAGCATGGTTCTTATAACATGAAACACCGTATTCCCTACCGTGGGTTGTAGGAGAATGGCTCCCGCAATCTCTGGCATCACCGGATTATCACCCTCATGCTCCATGTTTCCTTTCGCTGATCTATCCCCTGCTTGGGAATGATGACTCATATGGGTGTGATGTCCTAACAAGCACAGAAAACTCACATCAAGTAACCAAGATGCAAAGCTATTTCAAATCAACAATCAACACACGAATATCAAGCGCTAGTCCCCGGCAACGGCGCCATTTTTGATAATGTCCAAAATATACTACTCATAGGAAGGGTATACATGGCCGAAGTATCAAAACCAGTAACCCGATGGGTGTCGGGGTCGAATCCCACAAGGACTAGTGAGTGATAATTACAAGTGTCAGTTGAGAAATTGAGGTTAGCTTGCACCACTTAGAATTAACATAAAAACAAATAAGTTGGGGGAGATTGGAATTTGTAGTAGATTATAATTGCTAATTTGGTTACCTCTAATAGAAAAATCACCAAGGTTGTCGACAAGAGTGTGAAAGACTAGAGGTGTGGTGTAGATGATATACTANTCACCAAGGTTGTCGACAAGAGTGTGAAAGACTAGAGGTGTGGTGTAGATGATATACTAACTAGATAGGGACATGCTAGGTCATCTTATAAGTTCAATTACTGTACATAATCTTGGGGAAATGGGTAATTACAGCTTTTCGACTTTATAAATACCTCTTACTAGAGTTTTATCAAACCTTTGGCCACTATTAGCTCAACCCGATCAAATTTAGATTAGTAGCAGCACTAAATTCTAGCTATTAGCTACTAATTAGGAGTGAGAATTCAATTTTGTCTATTTCTAGATCAATTTCACAATCTCTCATCCATACCCACTATTAAATTCTCCTCCAATACTTAATTATTATTTTACAAGCAACAATCAAGTAAGAAGAAATAGACCCACATCTTAATCAATGGATCTTTCATTATAGATTGAAGAGAATATAATAGATTTACACTTAGTTAAACAATATAGATATGACTCTAGCAATACTCACTCTAATTAAGTATTCACTATCACACACCTCTAGTTAATGATTTAGCTACTCATGATTAAGAAATTCAAAAGCACATTCAATAATAAACTCGTTGAATTTGATAATAAGAGTAGTAAAATCAAGTTCACAAAAATATATTTAACAATGGTTGTGACGTCGCCCAAATCGCGCATACCGCAAGTGTACGGGTCGTGCAAGTAATATAGTGGCTCTTTTTAAGAACCGGAATGTCGAACCCACAGGGACTGGACCCATTCCTCTAACT
>JACEIK010011404.1:18163-29733 GCA_018107945.1 Datura stramonium | reverse complement strand
TCCTCCGAAATTCAGAAAAGGTTCGTCAAAATATGAGTATTCACCATTTAAACCATTTGTGTTCCACGATGTCATGTCAAGAAGGGTATCCGAAAATAATTTTTATCTAGATGACCACGACTCATCCCACAAATCATGGTGATAGAACACGACCCGTGGGGTCCTTCCTTAAGGTACACTGACTCCTTCCTTCCATTTCTCAATCACCCCTTCCAACGACTGACCTAATGAGTCATGGGGCCTGGCCACGACTCGTGGTCATATCCGTGGGGAGTTAACTTCCCAAAGCACATTGAAAGACTCATTCAATGACCCATTAGTTCCTATAATGACTCGTTAGATGAGTCGTTCTGAGGCACTTTTGTAGATTTTTCTGATGAGCTCATTTCAAATTCCTAGTTAAAATCTTAGGTACTTTTAGGGTGTTACAATATCTCCCCCTTGGGATCATTCTCCCTCGAATGAAGACTAAATCTGCTAAAAAATTAGGAAAAGAGCTGAGATTCCTAGACTGAGACTATGAGTTGGTTTCTGAAAGAGTAACTAACTCTGAACTAACCTCACCGTTCTAACAGAGTTGATGTAACTAGAATGCACATATAAAATCTAGATAAATCTGGTGAGTATGGGACTGAATAGAGTACTAGAGAGGAATTTAGTACCTGATGCCGGAACTGAACTGGAAGGGAATAACTGTGGGTATTTAGCCATCAAATCTGCTTCGTCTTCCCACGTAGCTCCTTCTACATGCTGATTCTCCATAAGACCTTGACTAAAGATACCTCCTTGTTCCTTAGCTTACGAACCTGACGTTCAAGGATCTGGATTGGAACCTCCTAGTATGAGATACTATCGTTTACTTCCACATTGTCCAATGGCACAACTGAAGTTGGATCACTGATGCATTTCTTCAATAGTGACACATGGAATACCGGGTGCACAGAAGCCAACTTTGAAGGTAATTCCAGCTCATAAGCTACTTTTCCAATTCACCTCAGAATTCTGTAGGGTCCCACATATCTCGGACTGAGCTTTCCCTTTTTCCCAAACTCATCACCCCTTTCATGGGTGAAATTTTTAGATAGACCCAGTCATCCACAGCGAACTCCAATTCTCTTCTCCTCACATCAGCATAAGATTTCTGACGACTCTGAGCTGTTTTCAATCTTTCTCTGATGAGCTATACCTTCTGCATAGATTCATGAACCGAGTTTGGCCTGATTATAGTAGCTTCACACACCTATAACCATCCAATAGGATACCTGCACCTTCTACCATACAATGCCTCAAACGTGGCCATCTAGATATTGGAGTGGTAGCTGTTGTTGTACAGAAACTCGATAAGAGGCAAGTGGTCATCCCAACTGCCCTTGAAATTGATCGCACACGCTCTCAACATGTCTTCTGGTGTCTGAATATTCCGCTCAGCTTGCCCATCTGTCTGTAGGTGAAAAGCTCTGCTGAGCTTGACCTGGGTACCAAGTTCCTTCCGAAAAGACTTCTAGAAATTCGAGGTGAACTAGGTACCTCTGTCTGAAATAATGGATAATGGCACCCCATGAAGCCTAAACAACCCCCGGATATAAAGCCTAGCATAGTCCTCAGCTGAATCTATAGTTTTAACTAGGAGGAAATGTGCTTACTTAGTCATTGACGTCGCCCAAATTATACCTTGCAAATGAGATATAAAGCAGTCGTTGTAAAATATAGAACCCAATGAAGGTTGAGGTCGATCCCACAGGGAATATGGAAAGAACTTGAGTTAATGTGAATGGCTGTTACTATCGAGTTACTTATTTCCTAAGGGGGAAATATATAGACTACGAAATATGAGTAAGAACTACTAAATAATTAAGTCAAATTCAGTTTGTATTCAATTAACGACTTTACTAGGATTGTGTTCCCCAAGACTTTATAACAACAAGGCTTGTGCACTAGTGATCTATTCCTGTATTTATCATGCAATATCGGTAAATTGTGTTCACCTATATGGTTGATCCCCTATCTAGATGATTATCACCGTGCAACTTGATCCGTATGCAGTTGTATGTTTAATTAACCTTTACCCTTAATATCGAATTAGCTATCCTCGGACAAGTTCAAGCTATTAGATGAAGGTTGATAGCCTCAAATCTCCGTGGTTAATCCTTTTTCCCATTCACTACATTCTTGGTCTAGTAAGTAAGAATAAATCATGTCCTAACATTTGCAACCATCAAGAATCAATTAAAACGAAGGGAAAAACAATACATGCAATAAACCACATTCAAGAATCACTAAGTGTTTAACCTATGTGTGTTAATTCATCTTGGTTCCCACAATCGTAGTTATGGGTTTAGCTACTCATATTTGAATGATCACAATCACAAAATATTGAATAAATCATAATTGCAACTTACAAATTATCGTAAAAAAACCAAGTAATTGAATAAAACTCCAAACTTGATGAATAAATTTCAATGTTGCTTTTGATAATCAAATTCAAGAACAAAATTGTAAAGCTTTATTTCTTGACCCAAGAATAATCGTACAACACAAAAATCCTACGTGAAAATAGTAATAATAAACAGTCTGTCGAAAATAAACCTAAATAGTGTATTTATAGTTCCAAGAAAACCTTTTCCTAACACAAACTAGAAACCAGGTCATTAGTAATCACAGTCTTGGTGACAATTTGTTAGGATTCTTGACGAGTTGTACCTTGCTAAAAATCAGCAGTCCTTAGCATCGAACCCAGTTGTGGCAATAGGTCACCGAATGACTTGTTGTGCCTGGGCACGAGTCGTTAGGCCCCTCATGGTCTAATGCCTTCAAATTTCCAGTGTATCTCACGGTTGGTTCTAGTGACCCGCCAACGAGTCGTTTGGTCAACTAACGTCTCGTTATGTCGTCCGTCAACATCATTGGCTACTTCATCACTAATTCCTCTCCCATTCTTCACGATTGACATCACAACTCATTAACAAATGCGAGTCGTTCACTCAACTCGTCAGGTACACTGTTTCTGCATCTTTAAAACTCAATAGTTCCCTACGGCTTTAGCAACGAGTCATGCTTATTGCCAACGACTGGTGAAGTGCCTGGCAGTCACTTGTTAAGTTATTTTAAGCATTAATTTTCCCAGTTCACTTCCAAACATATTTTCCTACAACATTAAATACAAAACACATCATACCTATATAAACATACCCAGAATGTGCATAGTTCTTGGTTTTAAGCGTAGAAAGTGCCATAAAATCACGGCACATCAACACTCTCAACTTAGAACTTTTTCATGTCCTCAGGAAAAATAAAATAAAATAAAATAAAATAAACTACTTCGACGCTTCAATCGAAAGAACTCTAGAAAACTTACGACAGTCAAATATATTCATCAAATCGAATTTTCTAACCCCTCCTTCATCATATAAACTCAAATCACGATGCATATGAAAAATTTCCAACCATGACACAAGGGAATCAAAATATGGATAAACACTGTCACTTGCAACCATGCACATAAATCTATAACACTAACCCAGACAATTTGCAGACGATTTTGTTGATGAAATGCTCTCACCACAAAGAAGTCCCATACTTACACATGTGTATATGATTAGTCCAATATATTTCTTTTGGGACTAGGTAAGATTCACTCCCTCTCACAATGAAATTCTAATTGTGTGAATGCAATACCATAGGCTTGCCTTTACTTTCAATACCTTGATTTTCAGATAGTAACAAGGATCACTATAAGACTTTCTAGGCTTGTAACGTAGGCTGGGGCTCAGGTATGGTACATATGGAATTAGTAGCTTGACCCTCCCTGGCACTAAACATGTCTTGACTCCACTTTTCACCCTTTTTTCCCCCAATTTTATCCCCTTTCTCCTTTACTTGCTTCTTCTTTTATTTGCATTTGCAACTATGGATGCAGTTTCTCTTTATTCAAGCATTCATTAATGTCACATCTTTCTTTTATTTTATTTTTTCTCTTTGACAACAATTTTTATTTCTTTCTTTTCTTTTCGTTATGCATAGCACACCTGCTCTTTTAATTTCATTACCCAAATTTTCATTCCTCCCTACTCTTTTTAATCATCCCTATAATAGCCACCCTCAACGTAGGCGATTTTCTTGAGTTGAGGTTCATAGTGTCCAAGGAGGGACAAGGGCCAAAACAGGTTCATTCTTAATAAAAGCAGAAAGGTGAATTGGTGTAAACAAAAAGAAAGGTCGATTTAAGCTCAAACATTTGGATCAAGGGATTTTTATTCTCTTTTGGTAGGTCTTTTAAGCTCTAAAGTAGGCTCATAAATAAAAAACGGCCTATGATCCTTTCCTAGTTTCCTATCCTCTATCTCGATACGACTGACCATGAAAGTTCTAGATTGACACACACAGCTGAATTGAGCTATTAAACCTCACTCACACATAGCACAGGTCAACATCATCACTTCTACTAACTGCTAGTTCAGGTACAGCCATACAATGGTAAACATGTTCATAGTTTCAATGCCATGCAACGATTCACAAAGGTCATACTTGTCAACTTTAGCATACACATATAAAAATTTCGGAGGGGTATCAACTTATAAATCAACAAAATCAATACTTTAATCTCCCGACTGCCTTCAATTCACCTAAATTTCTTCCGACTGACACAAACAAACACAAAAAACATAAAACCCTAAATGTGCCGGTTCTACTAGATAAGGAACACCCGAGGGAAGAGATATTCAGCAATAAAAACCCTCAGGTTATGTTAAGCAAAAGACATGCACATGTATCCCTCCCTATCCCCATCAAGAAAAGCATGCTTTTTCCTTGATGCATATATGTATCAAACAAAACTAGGGAAATAGGGAACATACCTGTGCGACCTAGGTGTCACCTACCTGGTTGGTGGAGGGTGTAGATACTTCTCCAATGTTATATCCAACATTACCGGCTTGACCCGGTGCATTTTTTGATCCAACAAAGCTCGTCCCTTCTCCTTGAGCTCTCGCTGCCTCAGTCTCGGCTCTCTGTCGAGCCTCCTCTCTCGATACATGCAGTGCTCTCTCCATCTCACTCCGCTCTCATTTTTGCTGATGGAGCATAGAAGCATCTCCTTCAAAACATGCCTCCTCATGAGGCCACTTTCCCTTATCATGTGCCACCGGTTCCTCGGTGATAAAATAAAAAATCAATGGTAACTCTTCTTTAAATTCATCATCTATCACCGGAAGCACCGGTGGAGGTACTACAACTACCTGTTGTGCGGCCAAATCCCTCACCTTGGCTCTGAGTGCTCCTAGCTCTGCATACCATTTTGCCATTTCAAGTGCCTGTAACTGCACAAGGAGCTCATCCATTCTTCTCTCAAAAGCGTCCAACCGGCCATGCACAGAATAGGATAATGCCTCCTACTCTTTCAACACCCAAGGCTTTACCTGCTCCATCAGAACTTTAAGTTGTAGAGCCGTGTGTGCTTTCTTCTTTTCAGCCTTAGCTAGTCGCCTAGCCATATCTACCAAAAACACCTAAGAAATCATAACCAGGCCGACTGTAGTGGCTCGTGGAGGGGCAACTGGTGGTCTGGGTGTTGCTGCGGTGGACGATGACTCGCGAACATCAGCAAGTGTGGAGGTGTCCGCTGCATTTGTAGCCTCAGGCTTGCTACTTGTCTCTCTATCCTCAATAGGCTTATCCACCAATTCAGTAAACTGGGCAACATCAGTCTGCATACCGTTGCCAAATGCCTCTGCTAATATGGTTGCTCTAGCAGATGCAACTCCCTGATTCCTGTCTCTCGATACCGGGTTTGTGTAATCTCGAATCAACCCGATATATATTATCTTCTGGACCACTATTCTATGGTCAACTGAGGGCAACTCCAGCACCTTTGACTCCTGACAGAGTCTATCAATCAGAAAAGGGAAGGGAATTGTAGTACCATCATTGATTGCCTGCTCTCTAATCTCCTCAGTAATGTACTGCGGGAAATTGATGGCATATCCCTCCATAATACTTGCTACCAATGTCGCTCTATCAGGTGAGAGGATGTTATCATTGTTGGTTGGTACTAGCCTGTGCCGCACCAGTGACCACCAAAATTTAGCCTGAAAGTTGAGCGTGGCCTTCTTTATCTGAGACTCAATGTCGTGCAACCATTCAACCAGTGGACCTCTTGTAGAAATTATTCGATACAACCAAGTATATTGTCTTATGTGCTCCTGGATATTCATCTTTATGGTATTGACTTTCTTTAATTCGTATAGCCTGTAGTCGAACTCGGCTGTGTTCATTGCAGCCAATAAAAAATCCCGGAGATTGTCCTCTCAGATATGTCTACGGGGATCTCTCAAACAAACACCTACGTCATGGCAGGCCTCTTTTTCCAGTCTTGGCCCCCTAATGCCAAATGTTGTAGTCTGGCCGCGTAAGCAGAATAGAATTCTCTGACTAAGCATGGGTTGTAGCTTCCTGATGGCTCATTCAACCACCCGAACCTGTACTTGTCGAACATAGGTTGTAGCTTTGGAAGGTTTTTCAGCCCCGTAGTGACCAGCCTCGTCTCCTTGTATATGCTCCTCTTTTGATTTCCTTTATCATTTGGAGCAATATCCCTGTTATATATGGCCCTTATACCATGGACACACCATCTCAGCATGTTCCTTGGTTTCTCGTTTGATGTGTTCGAGGTCTCAGTCAATTCATCATTAGAGTTCCCTTGCTGATCATGTGATTCGTCAGCTATATTTGTGTTTTGCCCAACTGTGGGGACCTCAGGAGCAAGTGCAGTTGTAACCCTACCATTATCATCAGTGCGGCTAGGCGGATCCCTCGCAAGCGGAGTAGGAGCATTGACCAGGGCTGTTGGATTTGTATTTTGTTGAGCCTTAGCCCTGGTTGACCTCCTCACTAACTGCTCCTCTAATACATCATATTCTTCCTCCAAGCTTATTGATTCTTCGGGGGTGGATGGCTCATCACGAAGTCTACGGTATGAAGGTTGACTGCACTCAGGTGCTTATTTTTGTGCCTGACCTTTTCTTGTTGTACCTCTTGGAGCCATTGTACCTGTGGAAACATTGTTAGTACATGAGATGAAACATAAACATTTTTAAACTGCTGCTCAGTGGACCTGACGAGTGACTAAACGAGTCGTTGCCGCTGGCAACGACTCGTGAGGTCTCTCGTTGTCACAAACTATTTTGTCTTCATGTTGGGCCAGTGTACTTAACGACTGGTCCCAACGAGTCATTACCTAAGGCAACGAATCGTTAGGCCAGTCATTAGGTACACTATTCTCTTGATGTAATTTTCCACTCAGCACGAGATACACAATGAGTCATTTGGTGATCTAACGACTTGTGATGTAGCTTCTGCTCAAGAGTTTCAGTTTACCCAACTTCATTCATCTTCGTCCACTTCCTATTATTCACCTCCACAAACACATGACTTAATTTCTCAAACCAACCTATGTAAATTCAATCGCGATTCATTTGGTTAATCTTCCTAGGGTTCATTATCATCATGAGGCAAAGATTGAAACAAGTACAACATTACTTGAAATAAATGCGATTTCATTCAAAACATGGGTCAGAAAAATTCTTATTTAAATGAAAAGACATTCACAATTTAGTGGGAAAAATTACTCACAAGATGCTTGATAAGAGATGGGAGTGCAATCGTGTGTGCGTACGAATGTTTGGAGTACAGTTCAAGGGTTTTTCGATGGTTTTGAGAGAAGAAGAAGAGGAGGAAAGTTTGAAGTTGTTGGGGTGCTGGGTTAAAACTCAAGCGTGAGTTTGAACGGAAAAGGAATTGGGTTTCATATATTTCAAATTACAATTTACCCTAATTACAGCCTGGGTCGGGTAAGATGCCAGTTATTTTAAAAATGCTTGACGACCCCCCAAACGAGTCGTTACATATTGAAATGAATCATTTTGACCCTTCGTGTATTGACTTGAGTTCAACAAACTTACCTGGGACCTAACGAGTCAACACACGACTCGTGGTGTCAGCCAATGAGTCGTGGCCTGAGTCGTGGTCCTTGGACTATTGTAGCTACATGACGGGTCACTTAACGAATCGTTTGGTCTCCCAACGATTCATTGAGTGAGCCGTTATCACCCTTCTCCATTTGATTCTACCTTTTGTCCAGTGTATATGACGGAGGACCTCACGATTCATTTCCTGAAGAGATAAATCATCGAGTCACCCGTTGCTCCCCTATTTTCTGCGATTCTCTTCATGATTTGGCTGAACGAGTCATCAGGTCAACTGATGACTCATTCTGTGACCTTTTGCACCAGAACTGAAGTCCATATTTTTGTTCCAACTTCAAATTTTCCATCTTAATCACCTGCACCCATCAACAAACGTAAAAACTATATTTTTCTTACATTTACAACTTTGGATGCCTCCCAAGAATCGCTTGATTTAACGTCGCGGTACGACGTGGGTGTTTTGACTACTCAGACTTCACCAAAACACCTCCATGGCTTGCCTCTCATGAATTGCTTGATTTAACGTCGTGGCACGATGCAATTTCCCCCAGATATTCAGACTTCACTCAGGGTCCAAAGGTCTACCAGTTTGAGTTCTTCACATCTCCCCAAATAAGCTTTCACCCATTCACCATTCACTTTGAACCGATTTCCTTCATGGTTTTCTAGTTTGATTGCCCCATGGGAGAATACTTGGACCACTCGAAAAGGTTCCAACCACTTAGACTTCAACTTACGAGGAAACAAGCGAAGTCTAGAATTAAATAGGAACACCATATCACCTGGACTGAATTCTCTTTTCTCAATCTTCCGGTCTTGTTGAATTTTCATCTTTAATTTGTAAATTTTAGAACTCTCATAGGATTTCAACCAAAATTCATCAAGCTCATTTAACTGATCAAGCCTCAAATTTGCAGCTTCGTTCCAGTTTAAATTCAGCTTCTTGAGTGCCCACATTGCTTTGTGCTCAAGTTCGACTGAAAGATGACATGCTTTACCATAGACAAGCTGATGTGGAGACATACCTATAGGATTCTTGAAGGCGGTCCGATAAGCCCATAAATCATCATCTAGTTTTCTTGCCAATCTATCCGGTTTGCATTCAATATTCGCCAATATAGTCTTTATTTCACGCTTTGTGACTTCAACCTGCCCACTAGACTGCGGATGGTAGGGTGTATCCACCCTATGTTGGACCTGATCTTGGGCAGAATTATTAGTTTTCTTTTGCCAATCTATCCGGTTTGCATTCAATATTCGCCAATATAGTCTTTATTTCACGCTTTGTGACTTCAACCTGCCCAGTAATTAGATCAAGGGATGGTAGGGGTGTATCCACCCTATGTTGGACTCGATCTTGCGTAATTATATGCCCAAGTGATACTCAAATACTTCATTTTGTCTTGTTTATCTATCGTTATTTGTGCATTATCATGTAATTTGTAGTAAAATGTGAATTTATACTAACCAACATGATTAGCGTTGTTTTGCAGGAGAAATACAATTTTAGGAAGCTAAGAGGCATGTTGGGAGAAATCGGGAATGGACTAAAGCGAGCAGTGGAAAAGGCCAAGGAAAGCAGGAATTAAAGGCCTCGCGATGGAGCCGTGTCACGCTGCCATCGCGGATGCAGTCTTCCCGGATGATTAAAATTATCCAAAGTTCCAGTGAAGGTCCGCGTTGCCTCCGTGGCACGTTGGACACAATCACCCGGAACATGGAATTCCAAAGTGAAGGTGCGCGTTGGAGCCGTGGCACGCTGGGCCAAGCCCCGTTGCACGCCGTGGCACGTTGGGCTTAAGTACCTGGAAGACCGGATTCTAGGTCCGCATTTGTGGCATGTCATGGAGGCAGTTCTCCGTGATATACTCGTGACACGATGCTTGTTATTCGGGAAAATTCCCACCAGAATAAATAGAACACTTAGGTTCATTTTTAATCATTCAGACTTGGTGGAGCAAGAAGTACATGTGCAATTGAGGGGACAAAAAAATCCTAGGGTTCTTCTCTATCTCTTTCTCCTTTATTTCAATTGTTTGTATGATTTGCACTCATTTGATGATTTTCAATCCACAAATGAGTGGCTAAATTTACTTTTGCCGAGGTTTGGAACAATTGTATAGAAATGTAATTATTGATCATTTTGGTTTTTCATCTTTTCTTCCATGGTTGTTCTATTAATTCTTGTTCTTACTCGCATTAATGTGGCCAATGTTAAATCTAAAAGTCCGGTTTCACTCGAGAGAGAAAGAAATTGGAAAGTTGTGAATTGATAGGATATAATCTTTTCTTAGTTTGGGAAAATTGAGAATTGATTTACCTTCCGGATAGAAATATACCTAAAAGTTGTATTAGTCAATTACTAATCGGTTTTGTATGGCTAGAACATGAATTTCTCTTTATCACAGAAATGTAGGTGGAAGGTTCATGATTCTTAAGTTGGGTTAAATACTAGAGTTTTAATCCATAGGCAATAATTCTTGACTAGCAACCGAAGGAAGGATTAATCAAATTGTATCGAAAAATTATTTCTCTACATGTTCATTTTAGCCTCAGCATGCTCATAACTATAGTTCAGACTCAAATTGTATATTCGTTTTAAATTTAGTATAAATTAGGAAACAAAATCCCAAAATCTTCTTTACACTGTTGTTTGCATTTATAGAGTTAAAGTTCATTGAGACTTGATTAGATTGTTACCTTGGTCTAGTCCCCGTGGATCGATACTTGGCTTACTTGAGTCGTTTTACTACTTGTTCGACCACGTGCACTTGCGTGTAGTCATATAGACTCACGAACAAGGCTTTTGGCGCCGTTGTCGGGGACTGGCAATTGCCAAAATTTTTCTTAAGTGTTAGTTTACAATTTCTATATTAGTGTTGACAACTTGTCTTAGTCTGCCTTTTGCAGATATTGCATTCTCAAGGAACATCAAGTATGAGGACAAGGAGCCAGGGATTCATACTTAGAGCTAGAAAGACAATTCCGTCAGTCAAAGGAGCATTATCTAGAAAGAAAGCTGCAGCTGCTCAGACAAACAATCCTCGAGCAAACTACAGTATCCACCACTTGTAAGGGCGTGTTAGTGCCCGAGGAAATGGCGCCTAGGCTCCTGCTTATGGCGTATAACCCACATGCTAACAATGTCACATCTAGCATCTGCAAACCTGATCCAGGAGGAGGTTCGAACTTAAACCCATAACATGGTGCAATTGCTGCACACCAGCGGCGCCTGCTGCGTCCCCTCACGAGGATCCACAACAACATCTCCAAAATTTTTTGGAGATAAGACACCTCTACATCCTACTGAGGTTACCAGATTATGTCAGGCTTACATTGTTCCCATTTTCACTTTTGGGAGAAGCTAAGAGGTGGTTGAAAGCTGAGCCACCTAATTCCATCACCACTTGGGATGATCTCTCATGGAAATTCTTGATACGGTTCTTTCCATCCGGTAAAACAGCGAGACTTAGAAGTCAAATTCTAAGTTATAAACAAAGGGAGGGGGAGAATCTGTATCAAGCTTGGGAGAGATTCAAATCAATGTTGCGGGATTGTCCTCATCATCACCAATCCAATGATGTGCTGGTG
>JACEIK010011402.1:17512-37102 GCA_018107945.1 Datura stramonium | reverse complement strand
CGTATAATTTACATGAGAATGTACACACATTATTGGACAAACAAAGCAAAAGCTATACATTTGAGTATCGATTTGGCATATAAATATGCCCCTTATCAATGGTCACTATGAATTTATGGTTAGGTCTTTTGGACTAACCAATGCTCTTGTAGCCTTTATGGATTTGATGAACAACGTATTCAAGTACCTGGACATGTTCCTCATTGTGTTCATAGATGACATCTTGGTATACTACAGGAACGAGGATCATGCTAATCACTTGAGGATAGTGTTGTAGACTCTCAGAGACCGCCAGTTGTTCACTAAATTTAGTAAGTGTGAATTCTTGCTGATGTTAGTGGCTTTCCTTGATTATGTGGTCTCAGGTGAGGGTATTTTGGTGTATCCTCAAAATATAGCAGCGGTAAAAGGTTGGTGAAGGCCCACTTCTCTAACAAATATCAGGAGTTTCTTGGGTTTAACCGGTTATTACCAACGGTTTGTAGAGGGGTTTTATTCTATTGTAACCCCTTTGACCAGACTTACTCAGAAAATATGAACTTTTAGTCTTCATATGCATGTGAGAAAAGTTTTCAAGAGTTGAAGACTGAACTCACTACAACTCTAGTTTTGACTTTTCCAGAAGGAACAGTTGGGTTCGTAGTTCATTGTGATGCTTCCCAAGTTGGCCTCAGTTTCTTTCTGATGTAACGGGGCAAGGTGATAGCTTATTCCTCTAGACATCTTAAGGTTCATGAGAAGAACTATCCGACTCATGATCTTGAATTGGCAAAAAGGGTATTTTCTTTTAAGATATGGATACATTACCTTTATGGGGTTCACATGGATGTCTTCACTGAGTACAAGAGCCATCAATACGTGTTCAGTTAGAATGACATGAACCTTCATCAAGGAAGGTGGGTGGAATTATTAAAAGACTATGACATGAGTGTGCTATACTACTTGGGCAAGGCGAATGTGGCGGTGGATGCCTTAAGCTAGATGTCTATGGGAAGTGGTACTCATGTTGAAGAGGGCACAAAGGAACTAGCAAAAGTTATCCATAAGTTAAGCTCGGTTGGGAGTGTCGTTAGCTGATTCAGCTGAGGGTGGAGTTCTAGTCCAGATTGGGTTAGAGTCCTCATTGGTAGTAGAAATTAAGTCAAAGAAGGATGAAGACCTACTACTACTCAAACTGAAAGAAGCAGTGCTAACAAAAGAGGTGGAGAGTTTCTTAAACGGGGGAGTAGTGTACTTTGTTACCAGGGATGATTGTGTGTTCTAGGTGTAGATGAATTGAGACAACGAATACTGCCAGAAGCACATAGCTCAAGGAATTCTACATAACCAGGTGCCACTATGATGTACCATGATCTACAAGAAATCTATTGGTGGAATGGCATATAGAAGGACATCACAGAATATATAGCTAAGTGTCCGAACTGCCAACAAGTTAAAGTTGAGCATCAAAGACTTGGGGGTGTGACTCAGGATGTTAGTATTCCTACTTGGAAGTGGGAGGAAGTGAATATGTACTTCATCAATGGTTTACCTCGTATACAAGGAAAACATGATTCAATTTGGGTGGTTGTAGACCGGATGACTAAGTCGACACATTTCCAACCGGTAAAGACTACAAACTCAACTAAGGATTATGATAGTCTGTACATACGGGATTTAGTCCTGCTACATGGAGTCCCCTTGTCCATTAATTTAGATAGAGATAGCTAGTTCACCTCGCTTTTTTGAAGTCATTTCATAAAGGGCTTCGCTCGCAGGGTAAGCTCAGCACAACATTTCACCCACAGTCAAATGGACAAGACGAGTGGACTTTTGAGCCCATGGACACATGTTGAGAGCTTTTTTGGTTGACTTCAAGGGTAGTTAGGATGGTCACCTACCTCTCATCTAGTTTGCATTAAGTAACAGCTACCACTCTAGTATTCAGATGGCCTCGTTTGAGGTATTATATGGTAAGAGGTATAGGTTTCCTATAGGGTGATTTGAAGTTGGTGAAATTACATTGATAGGGCCAGACTCAATTCTTGAGGTTATGCAGAAAGTATAGCTCATTAGGGAGAGGATGAAAAATACTCAAAGCCGACAGAAATCATATGTCGGTGTGAGGAGAAGAGAGCTGGAATTTGATGTAGATGGTTGGTTTTACCCAAAGATTTCACCTATGTGTTACACCCCGTAAATTTTTGTAGTATGACTGTCGTGTGCACACATACATTGAGAATTTTAGTATATAATGCATCGGGGAGGAAGCCTGGGAGGTGAACACACTATTGCGTCGTCAAACGAACGAAGGCCGGGACCGGGAGGCTGGGCGTGCTGGGCGCCGCATCGCATAGGTGCAGGCACTTGCACGTTGTGGGATGGGGGCGGACCGCACACCCCCTTCCACCGACCTAGCTATATATACGTCCTCCTTGATGAACTTAAAACATTCACAAACATTTCCTTCGGCCAAAATAGAGAAAGCAGCATGTGTTTTGAGCATTTTTCATCAATTACGCTACCAAACTCCGTTCAAACGTAAATTAACTTCAGATAACAAGTTATAGGCCTACAGGAAGCATCTCTAAAGAGTTATTTCTTTGAAAATCTCTTGGAATACGGGAACCCCACCGAGTAAAGGTTGTCGGAATTACTTCAAATTAAATCGTAAGCGGCCACAGACAAGAGGTAGCATTTCTCCCTTGTAAGATCTCGAGAAATTGTGAGTTTCCAGCCGAATTAAACGGGGTTGAATTACAGTTATTATTATCAAAAGATATTTTGTTTTGCCGAAATCTTACTATTAAAAATAGCCCTAATCTCTTAGTGTAAGGGCTGCAATTAGACGGAATCACAGGCTACAGGTTTGAACTAATCGGATAAATGAGAATCGACATTCGAAGTATGTTAAGGCTCATCTCTTCAGCAAGATATTCTCATCATGCGGTGCTATGACCTATTCCTTTGAAAGTAGACAATGATCTTGTGTAATGTGATTAGCTGCTTCCAGTAGATTATGAGTTTATATGTTGTGATTAGCTGCGGTCAGTAGATTATGATAATATATGTTGTGGTTAGCTGCTAGAGAACATATTGAGAGTATATTACAGTATCCCTTTTCAAGAAAGAGAATGTTAAGTGTGACTCCCAAGAGTAGCATCATAGAAAATCCTATATTCTTCGATTCACTGTATTAGTAGAATTTTGATGTTTTGCTGCCATGCCAAGGCCTTAGAAGTTTGTATTTAGTTGTTGGGTCGTAGATGGTAAGTTGGACAACATGGGGCGCAACTAGGCGATATAACATTCATATTGACACCTGTATTGCCATTAAAACCTGCCTTGAGGCCGTTGGCGTTCCTTAATGCCTCCAGAGCTAGAAAGTTGTACAAGATGGTCATACCTTAGAGTCAGCGGCACCAGGGTTGCCTAGTGAACTAACTGACAGTCTGCCATCTAGTTAGCTACTGCCAGTGACTGTTAGTTTTAGTTGACTAAGTGCTTGTTATACAAGTTTCCCAGGAAGTTATCCCAGTTGTAAAAGTCAGAGAGACCCAGGGGTACCCTAAGGAGGGAACCTTATCATTAATGGAATGCGGGGCCGATGCCCCAGCCTGCTCTTATATGATATTTAGGTACAGGTTATCGTGAGTGGATGAATCCATATGAACTTACCTATGAGGCTAGGAATCACCAAGAGAAGGCATATCAAATCTGAAAAGACCAAGTTTAGGTCTAAGGAACTAGAACCATGTTAGTATAGTATTACCTTTAGGGTAAGAGTTATAGTAAGTTCTCTGTGGAAGATTAGGGGCTGACTTCTTAGGAGCATGTCCAGTTAGTAGAATCCCCACATTTTTTCTAAGCGAAGGAACTAAATAGTTGGTCACCTATGATCTTACAGTTCTCTTATGAGTTATCCTTGCCTCAGCATGACCTTCAGAATATCGTGTAGGTCACCCAGACCTCAACCTTTTCCATCTAACTCGACGGAGGTGTTGATTACTGCCAGGACCCTCTGGCTAGGTGTAGGCACACATACTGTGCCTGTTGGCAGCTATATAGACTAGTTCAGGGGAGACTAAGAGTAGTAGTCTCGTCAGGCCTATGGAGCATAGATGGCTCATATTCAGTTACAGGAGCACAGACGGCTCATGATGTGCCATTATTTCTACGACACATTCGACACTTAAAACCAAGAAACTATGCACATTCTGGGTATTTTTATGTAGATATGATAAGTTTGTGTTAAATGTTGTAGGAAAATAGGTCCGAAATGGGAAATTGGAAAAGTAGGGCAAAAACAGACAAATCTGTAAGCTAATACCAAGGCCACGAGTCGCTGTCCCAATGAAAGACTCGTGCCTAGAGTCATGGGAAGAAATCAAAGTTTATGAAAAAGAACCAGTGCACCTCACGAGTTTAAGGCATGACTCATTACACCTGCTAATGAGTCTTTAACAATCGTGGAGACTGGGAGAAGAATTTTGGAAGAATGTCCAGTGAAGGCAACAAATGACATAAAAAATCATCGGGTGAACTGACGACTCGTCATCAGACACTGTGGGCATCCATCGAGTGTACTGGATGATTTGGTGATCCAGGTCCACGAAAGACCTAATGACTCGTGCCAAGGCCTAACGAGTCGGTGTGTGACCCATCACTAGGACTGGATAAATTGATGAGAATGACTCAAGATCACTGGCCATGACTCGTTGGGAGACCCAACAAGTCGCTACTTCGCCTATTACCCCTGCCGGCCTTGAATCCAAGTTTAGTTAGGATAAGATTTGTTTGTAACTATAAATATAATTTTAGGTTTATTTTTCGAGTACAATTTATTCTACTATCTTTAACATAAATTTTGGTGTTGTGGACGAGCATTCTTGGTTCAAGAATTTTTTTTTGTAATTTTGTTCTTGATTTTGAGAATTAAACAACATTAAAGTTTTGTTCATAGGTTTTGGAGTTTTATTCAATACACGTGGTTTTTTCTATGAAATTTTGTAAGTTACAATTATGATTTCTTCTATATTTTGTGATTGTGATTATTCAAATATGAGTAGCTAAACCCATAACTAGGGTTGTGGAAACCAAGATGAATTAACACACGTAGGTAAAACACTTAGTGATTCTTGAACGGGGTTTAATGCATGTATTATTTTTCCCTTCATTTTAATTAATTCTTAATGGTTGCAAACGTTGGAACTTGCCTTATTCTTACTTACCGGATCAAGGCAGTATTGACTGGGAAAAGGGATTAACAACGGACATTTGAGGCTATCAACCCGCATCTAATAGCTTGAACTTTTCTGGAATAGCTAATCCGATATTAAGGGTAACGTGTAATTAAGCATACACTTGTATACGGACCAAGTTGCATGTTGATAATTATCTAGATAGGGGACCAACCATTTAGGTGAACTTAACTTACAAATATCACATGTAAACACCGGAATAGATCACTAGTGTAAAATCCTTGTGGTTATGAATTCAAGGGGAACACAATCCTAGTAACTTGTTAATTGAATACAAATCGAAATTTATTTAAAATTTTACTAGTCTTTACTCTTGTTTATTATTTTATTTTTCAATTCTTTCCCCCTAGGAAATAAGTAATCCTATAGTAATAGATAATCACATTAACTCAGGTTCTTTCTATATTCCTTGTGTGATCGACCTCAACCTCTGTTGGGTTCTATATTTGACATCAATTGCTTTGTATCTCAATTACAAGGTGTAATTTGGGCGACATCAAATTTTGGCGCCGTTGCCGGGGAATACGGCTAAGGCTTTTGTTAATTATGTTTGCTTTACTGTTGGTTCTTATTTCCTTTTTATTTTTCTATTGTTGTGTTTGTTCTCAATAGGTTCTAGGTTCGTGCATGCCCAGTACTAGGAGCCAAGGAAAATCCCTAGTTCAAATCGATCATGAACTTGAACAAACACTAAGAAATCTGAGAAGAATAGCCAATGTACAAGAGGAAGAGATAGTGGTCCAAGCTACATCTAAAATGCTGGCTGAGGAACAAGCTCGGGCAAGAGATAGAGAGTTAGCTAGGGTTGCTAAAGAGAAATGCCTAGCTGCTGAAGCAGAACGTGCTAGAAGGAACAGAGGTCCAGATCAGCAGAGGCACCAATATTTCGATGAGGATGATGATGTTGATAATGACGAAGCCGGTGCCACTGGAGCTATTGTCCCTCCCCCTTTGCTTGTTGGGGCAATGTTTTATATTACTAGTACTATGATCCAACTGCTCAACATGAAAGGGATATTTGCAGGTCATGCAATTGATGATGCACATACTCATTTGATTAATTTTGTGGGCATCTGCAAAGCATATAAACAACGGGAAGTGAGTCAGGATGCGATACGGTTGAGGTTATTTCCATTTTCATTAGGGAGTGAGGCAATGCTCTAGTTGGAAGAATTGCTCATCGATTCTATCTCTACATGGATGGAGTCGAAAAGAGCTTTTCTTGAAAGATTTTTCCCACCTTCCAGAGCTTTGCAACTTAAAGATGAGATATACAACTTCAGGCAGTTAAGTTCTGAGATACTTTGTGAGACATGGTTGAGGTTTAACAAGAAGCTCAAAAGGGTTCCCAACCACAAGATCCCAGATGATACATTGTTGGAAATTTTCTATAGGTCTCGTAATGCTAACACCAAGGCGGTGACTGATATCATGTCTGGCGGAACATTCATGAGTCACACTTATGATAAAGTTGCTGAGCTACTAGACAGAATCACTAAAACCAACCGTGCATGGAACACAAGAGAGTCAGAGACTCCAACTATTACTTATGCAGTAGGTATGTTTGCGGAGCAGAGAAAGAAGGATGAAGAGCGAGATCAGGATATTGTTGTAATAAAGAACACAATGGGGCTGCTTGCTAAGCATTTGATGGGAGCCGGGGCTGAAAAGGTAAATGTTGTGGGTTCTCTCAGGGTAAGACCCAGAGAAATGATGGAAGTAAATCGGAATTTGAGGAGGAAGTTGATGTTACACCCCGTAAGTTCCTAACATTTAGTCGGCCCATTCGTACGTTAGTTAAGAGTTTTATAGTTTGGTGCATACGAGAAAGGGCTCGGGAAAAGGGTCGAACGAGTGCAGAATTGAGGTAGAGAGGGAGAAGGCTAGAGTAGGATGCAATAAGGGTAGGATGCCACAGACCCCCTCCCTCCGCGTTGGGCGCTATGGAACGCTCGTAAAGTGGTGAGACAGGGCTCGTGCCACAGACCCGGTGTCCACCGCCCATATATATATATATATGTAAGGTCCCTTTATTGTTTAAACATTACATATATATCTGACCTTCATCCCGAAAGAAGAGGATACGAAATTTTATAGTTAATTTATTCCGTTTACACTGCCAAATGCTGTCCAAATTCAAATTAACTTCAGGTATTGAGTTCTAAGCCTGTAGGGAGCAGTACTATAGAGTTAGTTTCACGAAATTCACCCGGAAAAATGGAACTCCATCGAGTAGAATTCGTCATAATTGCTCCAAACTAATTTCCATACGATCACGAGCTTCAAGTAGGTATTTCTCCCTTATGAACTCTCGGGAAATTGTACGTTTTCGATCGTGTTTTGTTAAGTTGAAGTATAGTTAATATTAGTTTTAAAAGTTATCATTTTTGCCAAATTTAGTACTGAAACTAGTCTCATTCTCCCAATATACGATTACAGTTGGAAAGATCTATTGAATACAGTCTGAAACTCCCAAGTTAATCAAAAATTGGTGATGTAGGTATGTTAAGGAAAATTCATCGGCAAAGTTAGTTTTTTCGGTATTATAATTCAGTTTGAATCCCAGTAAGAAAGTCAAAAGTATATCTATTCTGATTAGCAATTTTTATTAGCTGAGGCCAGTATCCTATGCGTATTTTGGGATTGACCTTGTCCTGTATTGCCCTCCGTAGCTAACCCCAGGGTTAATAGTTGTGTCGATGCCGGCTAGGGGCGACATGACGTCCCTCCAAGGAGCGGTATGCCGTCTGCAAGGGATGAAGATGGGGTCAAAGATCCTCATACAGTCTATTCCATGGATGGACTATTATATGCCGTATCGAAACCAAAACCCCTATCGAGCCTCGTGCCCAGGGTGCAGATATCAGGAGTTCACCAGACTCAGACATAACTACAGTTCAAGGGCTGAGCAAGCTCAGTGGCAGACCCAGGGGACTAGTAGGATGACTATCATTATTAAATGACTCAGTACGACCTTTTTAGGGGTATATAGACTGAGGTGTACTCACCAGGACTTATGGGGGCCTCGAGTTGGTTAATCTGTGCTGGTTGTACCTTCGGGCTTATGAGGGCCAGGTAAGGTTCTTGTTTGTAGTAGCTACTGATAGATTAGACAACATGAAATTCAGCTATTCAGGTAGTATTCTTATCCCTTTCCTACAGTTACTTTCAGTTTTATTTTATGTTTATTCAGTTATTTATAATTACTGCCTTGCATATTCGATACATATCATATTGATGCCTTTCTTGGGACGCTGCATTACTTGCCTGCAGGTACCGATGCACACGGACCACGATCTTCTTAGCTTTCCTCCAGAGTTAGCATGGCGGTCAGCTCCTTTCCTTCGGAGCTAATAGTTAGAAGGTTGACTCTCTTTTAGTTTGTATGATATACGGGTAGGTTGAGGCCCTATCTCGAACAGTATATCATTCCTAGAGGCTTGCAGATTGTTTCAAATTCCCTGTGGTTAGTATTTGTTGGCCGTGTGGGGCCCATATATGTTTTATATTACATGTTGTCCATGTGGGGCCTTGTTTAGCTATTAGTTAGCAACATTGACAGTCGTAGATTAGTTTAGTGTTGGATTTACTTTGCAGTTATAACTAGACATCATGGTGGAAATGTTGACCCGCATAGGATTCCCTGTTATTATCTGTGTCTGGTTAACTATTTTCTTTTACAGGTGGCTATAAGGCCTTATCAGTTAGGTCCTGTGCCTGCAGCCGAGATATAGCCTGTTATTTTCTTGACCTGAGAATTAGTATTAGTCATGTATCAGAGGTACGTAAGCTTAGTAAGAACAGTTCAGATCCTAGTAGAGCACCAGGTGCTAGTGATGCCTCCCAAGGCGGGGCGTGACAAACTTGGTATCAGAGCAGGTCGTATCCCAGGGAGTCTGCAAGCCGTGCTGACTCCAACACGCTCCGCCCTGTCAGGAGCAGCCTAGAGTGACAGATGTATTAGGACCGCCTTCAATAGTTTATATACCGATGCCATCAAATTAGGAGGTCAGGAGTGTTGTTTTTATGATAGCCCAGATGATGGCTGAGCAGCGTCAGCCGGTGGCACCCATGGTTGTTGAATCTTCAAGAGGACCTCGTAGTTTGAGAGTTCGAGAGTTTCTTGCTCCGAGTCCCCTGCAGTTCACGGGGACGGATCGAGATGAGGACCCTCAGGGCTTTTTTGATAAATTACAGTTGATCTTCATGGTAATGCATGCCACACTAGCGGAGTCGATTGAGTTACCAGTATTCCGGTTGCGGGACATAGCAGTACTATAGTATGAGAGTTGGGAGAGGTGCCGAGGTAGAGATGTTCCCCCTATGACTTGGTACATCTTTTCATAGGCCTTCCTGGACCATAATTTTCAGCGGGAAATTTGACAGGCCCGGGTAGGTCAATTTCTGCATAAAGAGCAGGGTTCGATGAGTGTTCGGGAGTATGCTATGAGATTTGACTCCCTGGCCCGATACACACTGGATTTTGTAGATACCATGCCAGCTAGGGTGCACCAGTTTATCATGGGGATGAATCCATAATATGTGTAGACTTGTATTATGGGCACTCTGTGAGAGGACATGGATATTTCCCGTGTTCAAACATTTGCTCAGAATACTTAAGGAATCAGGAAACGACACCGGGAGATCGTAAGGGCAAATCAGGAGCAGCACCATAGGGATAGATAGAGTGACATTCAAGTAGAGATTCAGGGTGGAACCATGCCACGACTATCAGGTAGACAACCAAGACGTCCACCTCCACAGCAGCAGCAAGGAAGTAGGCCAGGTCATCGGGGGCAGTCAGGACCTTGCGAGAGTTCACAACCATCAGGTTCGCAACAGTAGAGGGGGTCAGAGCATGGTAGGTTCATCGTGCCACTTTTCCCTATTTGCAGTCAACGTCATCCTGGGGCATGTAGGTATGGTTCTTCTACATGGTACATCTGTGGGCAGGAGGGTCACTTGATGATTGACCGTCCAGACAAGGGTCAGAGTGATTAGGATAGAAAGGACAGATCTTCAGTAGGGTCACAGGTCTTGAAATCTCCAGAGGGCGTAGGCCCTCACTCCAGCTAGCAGAGGCCGAGGAAGATCAGGGACATCTAGCTCAGGCACCGGTGCAAATCGCACTTATGCTTTACCTGGGCGACCAGAGTCAAAGTCGTCACAGGATGTTGTGACAGGTATGCTAGACATATGGTCTCATTCTGTATATGTCTTGATAGACCCAGGTTCTACTTTATCTTATGTTACACCATTAGTGGCTTGGAAGTTCGGTATCACGCCAGAATTGCTTCAGCGACCTTTTTCAGTGTCCTCACTTGCGGTGATTCCATCATAGCTAAAAGGATCTACCGAGGGTGCACAATAGAGGTTGTTGGTCACAAGACTTTGGTAGATTTGGTGGAATTAGAAATAATTGACTTGGGTATGGATTGGCTAGCACCATGTTATGCCAATATAGAATGTTGGACCAAGACTGTTCGATTCCACTTCCCAGGGGAGGTAGTATGGGAGTGGAAAGGAAATGCAACTGCACCAAAAGGTATGTTTATTTCTTATCTTCGGTAGAGAAAGTTGATAGCGAAGGGGTGCATTTATCACATTGTCTGGGTTTAGGATATTCAAGCATAATCTTCGACTCTCCAATCCATTCCAGTAGTCAATGAATTTCCAAACGTATTCCCAAATGAACTTCCTGGTATTCCCCAAGAACGAGAGATTGATTTTGCAATCAACTTATTACCAGGTGCTCAGCCTATCTCCATCCCTCTTTATCAAATGGCTCCTACTGAGCTTAGAGAATTGAAGGAACAACTGAAAGATCTATTGCATAATTGCTTCATCAGGATGAGTACTTCACAGTGGGGTGCGCTAGTTCTATTTGTGAGGAAGAAGGACGGCTCCCTCTGCATGTGTATAGACAACTGACAGCTGAATAAAGTCACCATCAAGAACAAATACCCACTTCCTAGAATAGATGACTTGTTTGACCATTTACAGCGGCAAAGTATTTCTAATAAATTGACTTATGATCTAGGTATCATCTAGTTCGGGTTCGAGAGAGAGACATTCCAAAGACATTGAATTCCTAGTCATGTCCTTCGGGTTAACAAATGTTACTACAGTGTTCATGGAATTAATGAACTGCATCTTCAGGCCATATTTGGAATTTTTTGTGATAGTGTTTATTGATGATATTCTGGTATATTCCAGTTTAGAAGCAGAGCATCGGGATCATTTGAGCATAGTGCTCCAAATTCTCATAGATCGCCAGTTGTATGTGAAATTTTCTAAATGTGAGTTTTGGCTGAATTTAGTGGCCTTTTTGGGTCACATTGCATTAGAAGCTGGTATTCAGGTAGATCCACAGAAGATCAAGGTAGTAAAGACATGGCCTAGACCTACAACTCCAACTGAGGTACGTAGTTTCATGCGGTTACTCGGGTATTACAGAAGGTTTGTAGAAGGGTTTTTTACCTTATCAGCGCCTTTGACTAAGTTGGCTCAGAAAGCAGCCAGATTTCACTGGACTAAAGCATGTGAACAGAGTTTATAGGAGTTGAAAAACAGATTGACATCAGCTCCAATATTAGCTTTACCAAAAGTTTCAGAGGGTTATGTAGTGTACTGTGATTCTCCGAGCGTTGGGTTAGGATATGTTATAAGGCAACATGGGAATGTAATTTATTTTGCTTCAAGACAACTAAGGAAGCATGAAAAGAACTACCCCACCCATGATCTAGAATTAGCCGCAGTTATTCATGCCCTGAAAATATGGAGGCACTATCTGTATGGCGTCAACGTAGAAATATTTACTGTTCCTAAGAGTCTCCAGTACATCATTACATAGAAAGAATTGAATCTACAGAAGCGTCGTTAGTTAGAATTGTTGAAGGACTATGATGTGAATATTTTATATCATTCAAGAAAGGCCAACATTGTAGCAGATGCCCTCTGTCAAAAATCCATGGGAAATCTAGCACATTTGAGACTCGAACAACGAGAGCTAGCTTGAGAATTGCATCAGTTAGCCAGTTTAGATGTCTGAATAGTATACTCGGGAGACAGTGGAGCAGTGATCTAGAATACTGCAATATCATCCTTGGTAGTAGAAGTAAAAGAATTGCAGTATGAAGATCCTAACCTGGTACAGCTCACAGATAAAGTTCAACGAGGGTATGTATTAGTTTCAAGGTAACTGAAGACGGGGTCTTGAGAAGTAGGGATCGCCTCTGTGTTCCTAAGGTGGCAAGACTTCTCAAGTAGATTATGTCAGAGGTACATTATTCCCATTATTCGCTTCACCCAGGGTCAACAAATATGTATCATGACAAAAAAAAGATCTACTAGTGGTTAGGAATGAAAAAGGGTGTGGCAGAATTTGCAGCACAATGCCCTAACTACTAGCAGGTGAAGGCCAAACATCAGAAGCGTAGCAGATTGACACAATAGATAGAAGTGCCTATGTGGAAATGGGAAGCAACCAATATGGATTTTGTGATTGGATTACCTTGTACCAGGCACAAATTTGATTCAATCTGGGTGATTGTCGACAAATTGATTAAGTCAGCTCATTTTCTGCCTATTCGGGCTACCCTATTACCTAAGGACTACGTTGAATTGTATATAAGAGAGATAGTACGATTGCATGGTGTTCTAGTGTCGATCATTTTTGACAGAGGAGTACAATTCACAGCTAAATTCTGACAGTCCTTTCAGAAGGGCCTGGGGACACAAGTTAACCTGAGTACAGCCTTCCATCCTCAAACAAACGGGCCGGCAGAACGTACAATTCAAACACTTGAGGACATGTTGCGTGCGTATGTGTTAGACTTAGGAGGCAGTTGGGATGAACATTTACCCCTTATTGAATTTTCTTACAATAACAGTTATCATTCCGCAATCCAGATGGCGCCCTATGAAGCCTTATATGGGCGAAAGTGCATATCCCTAGTTGGTTGGTTCGAGGTAAGAGATTTAGAGTTAATTAGGCCAGACATTATCCATTGGTCAGAAGAGAATGTGAAGCTTATCTGAGAACGCCTGCAGATAGCTCAGAGCTACCAGAAGTCTTACTCTGACGTACGACGTAGAAACCTGGAATTTGATGTAGGAGACTAGGCATTTATGAAAGTCTTGCCAATGAAGGGTGTGATGTGATTTTGTAGAAAGGGAAATCTTAGCCAGACATTTATTGGGCCATATCGAATCCTCAAGTGAATAGGCTAGGTAGCATATGAGCTAGATCTACCCTTAGAATTAGAATCTGTTCACTCGGTCTTTCATGTGTCAACGTTACGAAAATGCATAGGGGATCCATCCCGTGTTGTGCCCGTTGAGGACGTCTAGGTTACTGAGGAGTTGGCTTATGAAGAAGTTCAAGTAGCCATATTAGATTGGCAGGTTTGTACGTTGAGAACTAAAGATGTCGCCTCTGTTAAGGTATTGTGGAGAAACATGAATATAGATGAAATGACCGGGAAGATGAGGATGATATGAGATCCAGATATCCTCATTTGTTCCAGGCTTAGTCCAAACTATGCAGTTAAGGTAAATTATTGATTCAACTATTGTTTTACAATTGTGTTACATATATTTCTCAGTTAGCTACAATCTTGTTGCAAAATAGTTGTTATAGTGTTATGTGAAGTTCCTGTGTTGGACTTTTCTGCATTTTAGGGTTTCCAGATAGTCCATGTTACAGGGGAGACTCAGCATAATTTTCCAAAATAGTAATTAAAAGAGTTAGATTCTCGTAAGCTAAAGTGACATTCGAGGACGAATGTTCCTATGGTGGGTAGGATGTTACATCCTGTAAGTTCCTAACATTTAGTGGGCCCATTCGTGCATTACTCAATAGTTTTAGAGTTCGGTGCGTACGAGAAAGGGCTTGGGAAAAGGGTCGAACGAGCACAGAATTGAGGTAGCGAGAGAGAAGCCGAAGCAGGCTACAACAAGGGAAGCGTTTCACGGATCCCCTCCCTTCGTGTTGGACGTCGTGGCACGCCCGTAAATTGGCGCGACAGGGTTCGTACCAAGGACCCCTTTTCCACAGCCCATGTATATATATATATAAGGTCCCTTTATAGTTGAAACATTTCATATATATCAGACCTTCATCACGTATTGAGCTCTAAGCCTACAGGGAGCATTACAACGGAGTTAGTTTCTCAAAATTCGCCCGACCAAATAGAACTCTGCCGAGTAGAAGTTATCAAAATTGCTCCAAACTAATTTCTATACGGTCACAGGCTTCAACTAATTATTTCTCTCTTCAGAAATCTCGAGAAATTATATTTTTCGACCGTGTTTTGTTAAGTTGAAGTATAGTTAATATTAATATTAAATGTTATCGTTTTTGCCAAATTTAGTACTGAAACTAGTCTCATTCTCCTAGTAATATAATTACAGTTGGAGAGAGCTATTGAATACAGTTTTAAACTCGCCAGTTAATCAAAAATTTGCGACCCAAGTATGTTAAGCCAAATTCGTTCGACAAGTTAGTTTCTTCAGTATTATAATTTAGTTGTAATCCCAGTAAGAAGGCAGAAGTATATCTATTATGATTAGCAGTTGTTATTAGCTGAGGCTAGTATCCTATCTATAGTTTGGGATTGACCTTTCCCTATACAGCCCTCCATAGCCAACCCCAGCGTTAATAGCTTTGTTGACGCCCGCTAGGGGTGAGATGACGTCACTCCAAGGAGCGGTATGCCATCCACAAGGGATGAAGATGGGGTCTAAGGTCCTCATTTAGTCCTGGTTGGACTATTATATGTCATATCAGCACCACATCCGCTATCAAGACTGGTGCTCGGGGTGTAGATATCAGGAGTCCACCGGACTGAGACATAGCTAAAGTTCAGGGGCCAAGCAGGATCAGTGGCAGACCCAAGGGACTGGTAGGACGGCTATAGTTATTAGATGACTCAGTACGACATTGTTAGGGGTGTATAGACTGAAGTGTACTCACTAGGGCTTAGGGGGGCCCGGGTTGGTTATTCTGGGCTAGTTATACCTTCCTACTTATGGAGGCCAGGTAAGGATTTTGTTTGCAGTAGTTACTAATAGATTAGAAAGCAGGAAGTTCATCTATTCAGGTAGTATTCTTATCCCTTTCTTGCAGTTACTTTTAGTTTTATTTTAAGTTTATTTTAGTTATTTATAATTACTGCCTTACATATTTGGTACATATCATACTGACGCCCTTCTTGGGGCGCTGCATTACTTGCCTAAAGGTACCAATAGACACGGACCAAGATCTTATTAGCTTTCCGCCAGAATTAGCAGGGTAGTCAACTCCATTCCTCCGGAGCTAACAGTTAGAAGGTTTACTTTCTTTTTGTTTGTAATGTTTAGGGGTAGGTAAGGGCCCTGTGTCGACCAGTATATCATTCCCAGAGGCTTGCAACTTGTTTTAGATACTCTGTGGTTAGTTGTTGTTGGTCGTGTGGGGCCCATATATGTTTTATCTTATGTGTTGGCCATATGGAGCCTTGTTTAGCTGTTAGTTAGCAACCTTGACGACCATAGCTTAGTTTAGTGCTAGATTTACTTTGCAGTTTTAACTTGAGATCACGGTGTCCTTGTCAGCCTGCATAGGATTTCCTATTATTATTTGTTTCTAGTTAGCTGTTTCCTTTTACAGGTAGCCTTGTCGGTCGGGGGCTGTCCTTACAGTTGAGATATAGCCCATTGTTTGCTTGAATTGAGAATTAGTATTAGTCATGTATCAAAGGTGTGTAAGCTTAGTCAGGTCAGTTCAGATCCTAGTAGGGCACCAGGTGCTAGTCATGCCCCCAAGGCGGGGTGTGACAGTTAATTATCTGAATGATCAAGAGTTAGGTTTCCAAACTAACACCCAAGGGTCTAACCAAGACTCTTTGCGTGAAGGTTAGGGGGGAACCAAGGTTGGAACTACTACAGGGATAACAATTACAACCAAGGCCAATACAGAGACAATGGAGACTAGAAGAAGTGTGAGGAGTACAAGAATGACAAGAGCAGTCTATATGCTTCCTCTAAAGAACCATGAGGCGGAGTCTAGTGGTTCAAGGGTGGAAGACATATTTTCCAAGATACTTAAGTAGATGGAGAAAATAGATGGCCATTTCAAGGAGCTCCGAGCTGATATTTCTGGAATGAATCAAAAGGTGGAATCACATATCATGGCCATTAAACAGATTGAGCAGCAGATGAGTCAGATGTCTATTGCGATGAACAAAAGGATGAAAGGTATACTTCCCAGCAACACAGTGCAAAATATAAAAGATGACAGTCATTGCATGGGTGTCACTACAAGGTGTGGTAAGACGACAGTTGATCCTCTGAAGCCGGTTGTGATTGATGAGACAGTAGAGCTCGTATTGATGGATGATGATAGAATGGCAGATTCTGAGGATCAAACTTAGGTTGATGATTTAATGGTGAAGACTGCTCCTAGTAATGCAAAGGAGCATGGATATGGCAATGACAGGGAGAAGGAGGCACCTCAAAAGATCACACTGATCCCTAGACCTCCTCCCCTTTTTCCATAGTGGTTGAAGAAAAACGTCGAAGATGGGAAGTATCACAAATTCATCTCTATATTGAAACAATTATCTGTGAACATCCCATTAGTCGAGACATTTGAGCAGATGCCTAGCTATGTTAAATTCATGAATGACTTTGTCACTAGAAAGAGAACTGTAAGCTTCGAACCTGCAGATAATTTGCACCACTGTAGTGCAATAGCATTTCGTTCTCTTGTTCATAAAAAGGATTACCCTTGTGCGTTCACCATACCATGCATTATAGGAGCCTTTAATTTTGCTAAGGTACTATGTGATCTGGATGCTAGCATTAATTTGATGCCGCTAACATTTTTCAGAGAGTTGGGCTTGGGTGCCCTCAAATCGAATACAATGTTGCTTTTGATGGCAGATCGTATAGTGAAGAATTCGATGGGAATTCTCTATGATGTTCTAGTGAAAGTGGAACCCGTTATATTTCTAGTCGATTTTGTCATCTTGGGCTGTGAAGTTTATTTTGAGGTCCTCATTATGTTAGGGAGACCATTCCTTGCTATTGGACGCGCTCTTGTAGATATAGAAACTGGACAGCTTAAATTCTAATTGAAAAATAAGGAGGTGACTTTCAATGTATGCCAATCCATGAAGCAGCCAAATGACTTGAGGGTGGTCTCAGAAATTGATGTTGTAGAACTTGTGTTTCTAATGATTCACATGGAGGAGTTATTGATTCTTGATGACTTAGCATCAGTCTTGATGAATGTTAGTGCTGAGGAGTTCCATGGGGGTGAGGAGATAGTTAATTCACTTGTTGGTATGGGGTCATACACTTATTCTCCAAAGAAGATAGGCCTTGAACTGAAGAATCGGGTGACCCCACCAGCCAAGCAATCTATTGAGGAGCCTCCGGTATTGGAGCTCAAAGCGCTCCCATCTCACTTGCGGTATGTATTTTTGGGAACCGGTAACACTTTACCAGTCATTGTTGCAGTTGACTTGGAGGAATGACAAGTGGAGGCTTTGGACTCCATTTTGAAGAGATATAAAAAAGCCATTGGATGGACCATTTCAGACATTATTGGAATCCCAACTGGTATTTGCACTTAGAAGATCCAACTAGTGTAAGATTGTATTCTAAGCATTGAGCATCAGCGTAGGTTTAATCCATCTATGCTAGAGGTTGTCAAGAAGGAGATCTTCAGGTGGTTGGATGCGGGTGTGGTTTACCATATTGCTGACAGAAAATGGATGAGCCAAGTTCAGTGTGTACTGAAAAAGGGGGGAATCATGGTGGTCCCAAATGCTAAGAATGAGCTCATTCCACTAAGGTCAGACACTAGTTGGAGAGATGCATGGATTACATGCATGGATTACAAGAGGTTGAACCGTTTGAGTCGAAAAGATCACTTTCCTATGCCATTCATGGACTAGATGTTAGACCGACTTGCCGGAAGAGGATGGTACTATTTCCTTGATGGTTATTCGGGGTACAATAAGATTTCTACAGCCCTCGAAGACAAAGAGAAAACTGCGTTCACTTGTCCATATGGTACATTTGCGTTTAAGAGGATGTCGTTTGGGTTATGTAATACGCCCGCCATTTTTTAGCGTTGCATGATATGCATATTTTCTGACATGGTGGAGGACATCATCGAAATCTTTATGGATGACTTTTCGATGGTGGGTGATTCATTCGATAACTTTTTGGCTCATTTGAGCAAGGTGTTGCAGCTATGTAAAGAGACCAACTTGGTACTTAACTGGGAAAATTGCCATTTTATGGTCTAAGAAGGTATAGTGCTAGGTAATAAGATTTCTGGTAAGGGAGTTGAGGTGGATAGGGCAAAGATCGAGGTAATTGCTAGTCTACCACCTCTAATTTTTGTGAAAGGTTTTCGAAGCTTTTTGGGTCATGCAGGGTTTTATAGAAGATTTATCATGGACTTCTCCAAAATTGCACATCCTTGTGTAAACTTCTTGAGAAATAGGTGAAGTTTGTTTTTGATGAGGCATTTCTAAAGGCGTTTGAATGCCTGATAGAGAGATTAACCACTACCCCGATTATAGTAGCACCTAACTGGTCTTTACCATTCGAGGTTATGTGTGATGTAATCGGAGTGGTCCTAGGAGCTATGTTGGGTCAGAGGCGAGCAAAGATTTTTCATCCTATTTATTATGCTAGAAAGGCTCTTAATGCAGCTCAGAAAAATTACACCATGACAGAACAGGAGTTGTTGGCTGTAGCTTTTGCATTCGAAAAATTTCAGGCATACTTGCTCGGAACTAAGGTAATAGTACATACATACCATGCTGCTTTGTGATATCTTATGGCAAAGAAGGATGCTAATCCATGGTTAATTCAATGGGTACTGTTGCTGCAAGAGTTCAAGTTCGAGTTTGAGGTAAAGGATCGGAAGGGGATCGAAAACCAGGTAGCGGATCACTTATCAAGATTGGAACCTGATGCATCACTTCGAGATGAGCGTGGCATAGATGATGCATTCCCTGACGAGCAGGTTTTAGTGGCCTCGCAAACCTCATCCCATGGTTTTAAGACTTTGCTAATTATCGGTGAGTGATATTGTACCGGAGGGCTTATCTCTTCACCAGCGGAAGAAGTTCATGTCTGATGTGCGGAAGTTTTTCTAGGATGATCCCTACTTAATTTGCATATGTGTTGATGGGTTGATTCGGAGATGCGTGCCCGAGGTAGAGATGTTGAGTATATTAGAGGCTTGCCAGTTGATCTGGGGCATATTTATATGCCCAAGTGATACTCAAATGCATCGTTTGAGCCTTGTTTATCCAACAATGTTTGTACATTCTCATGTAAATTG